>OMPJ01009838.1:4679-51300 GCA_900312935.1 Carapus acus
CCCATATTTGGTGTTGTGACCCGCCGGCACCATGTACACGGAGCGGGCGCAGCTGCGGTCCAGATTATTCGTTATATTTGGTTTTAGGGTCGCGGAGCAAAGCCGGTGAAACTTCCTGAAATTGTTTTATCAATTGAAATTTTCTAGCCAGCAGTGAAAAGACAAGAGGCATTGTTACTCGTGTAGATTTCGTCATGAATTTTTACATAGCAGGAAAATTTGACAAAATTTAAAGTGTAAAATAGTTTACAAAATACAACTTCCGCCTTCAAAAGGAAGTTGGAGAATCTTGCATCTGTCTCTACTTTCGTTCCTACAACTTAGGTGACAACTATTTAGGCTCTTCAGGTTGATCGAAATAGTTTGATGCTGTATTACATTTTGCATCACATACACAGATGAAAGCCACAAGACGGCGTGTTTGTGCTCAGACTTAATTTTCCCCTTGTGTACCAGTGTAGATGCCAGTGCACCTTTTCCACACGGTTTTACTGAAATACACATCAAGTTAACTCAAGTTTGATCATGTTTTTCAGAGTTATTTTTAATTTGGTTGTTACAGTTTAAAGCAAATTAAATTCAGTGACTATTATTCTCTGGTCATCTAGCCAGTCATCTCACATACAACTATTTACACATACAACTGCAAATTACTACTGACTACTTATTACAACAATTCAGATAAAGGCAAAATATATATTTTGTACATATAATCATAGATCTCAAAATATTTGTTGGAAAACATGCACTCTAAAATTCACAGTTGTTCAAGTGGCATATTGGGATGACGAAAACATCTGTATGACACAAAAATATTTGTAAATATTTTGACATTTGCCACAATCACTCTGTATAGTCTTACAGTTTGACTGGTTTTGTTTTCCTGAGTCAAAGTCCCAATTCAGGATAGAATACTAATATATATATATAGAGAGAGAGAGTATATAGGGAGAGATTATAGTCTAAAAGGTTCACTCAAGTAATTTCAAGTCCACACCTCAGCATCATGTAGTACGCAACATGTTTAATTTCCCTGCTCACAGTTGCCCACACACACCACAGTGACTGTGTTGCCACAACCCTACCGAATATTGAGTGAACATTGTGGATCTATTACCCATCATCACAACACCGTAGATCTATTGCCCATCGTCACAACACAATACATCTATTGCCCAGCATCAAACAGTTTCTTCCTGCCCTCCATGCCAGACATGGCATCCACGTTCTTACGCCAGTCGGTCACCTCTTCTTTCTGTGGGGACAAAGTCTTTACGTTAGTTGTCAGCTCAAGATGATGACGTGAGCAGCAACCACGGCCATGAATCGTAGTTGGTTGCTGTTGACAACCCAAGATTACATCACAATTGTTTGTGCATGACATCATCCAGATGGCATCATCGATGGCTGTCGTCCCTCACCGGGACTCAGCTGGGAGTATGATGTAGGGGCACAGACGAGATGGTGGACCCCTAAAGCTAGAGTTAGAGAACTTGTATTCCGATGTTTTTGACAGAAATCTAATGTGAAATCTCTTATTTTTGATCTTTGATATCAGTCTTAGTTGATGAGTCCATGTCTAATTTTGGTTTGCTCGTCATTATTTGGGAAAATAGTAGGTTGTGCAACAATGGGAGCCTGGGTGCCAGCAATTCTGTGTATTCTGTGTTTTCCTCACCTTCTCCTCCTCCTTCTTGACTGTCTTGAGGTTGGCCTTGAAGTCCACTGACTCTTTGACTTTGGAGCCCAGAAGAGCTCCCAGCATGGCATCAGCAGAAACCCTCACTCTCCTCAGGTTTGGTCTCTTCATCTTGCCCTTCAGTTCGTAGATCTTCTGCGACAGGTCCTGAATCTTTTTGCCATCAAATACAACGTACCAAGCTCCATTTGAATTTCCTTGAATTGCTCTCTGAATCCAAGGGCATCACTATAGTATCTTTACTGCCACTTGTCATTCAGTACATAGCATATATTATAAAACTGGAGGACTTAATTCACCTCTTTTTCATTTTTTGTGACTTTGGCAGCAATGTCATATCGCTCCTCATCAGTGACGTCAATTCTCTGGTGAAGCGCTTTGCAAAGTGTCTGTGAAAAGAAAGTTCTCTGATCAAACCTGCAGTGCATGGCTACAAGAAATGGGATTAACCAGAACAATCAAGATAGAAAGACAAAGAGAGAGAGGTTGTTACAAAGTTGCACATTTTCATCTTTATAAACAACTGAAACCATCACCACATCATCCTGGTAGCTTTGTAACATGTATTTTATCCAGCATTTGACAGAGTAGCCCTGCCTCTAATGTGCACTGGTTAACCTCAACTACACAAATACCAACCACTCTGACAAACGATTTAAAAAAAAATCACATTTGGAATCCAAGTTACTCAATGGCAAACATTGACCAATGTTTGTCTTAGTCTAAATCACTGGCCCTCAACCTGGGTTTGATTGAATCCCAGGGCTTGAGTGAGACAGTCTCAGGGGTTCGGCTGAGGACCAGACACACACCTGATTCATATCATCTGTGATGACACCATCTGCTTGGCCATCATTGGCTGCACGTGGTCACGCTCATCGCTCGGCCTACCTGTGCTGCAGGGAATTTGTTGCGCTCAGTAGTCGGCTTGTGACTGCTGTGATGGTACCTCGTGTTTCAAATTTGAAAAAAAATCACATTTTATTCTCCAAGTATGAAGGGCTTGGTGAATGTGCATATGAAACTGTTGGGGATCCGTACCTCCAACAAAGTTAAGAACCATTGGTCTAAATTCAGATTTTTTGCTGTCGTAATACGTCATTTGGTAGTGGTATTAGCCGAGTTACCTTTGGTTTTTGTGTAAACAAAATTGTTGTGGCCAGATACAACCAAAGGTTGCTCCCATTAGAATTCTGTTTAAGCAGTGGTACAACTTTGTAACCTTCACTCAGAGATCCATCAAACTCTTGTTCCCTGCACCACATCATGGTATGGCACAATACTGTCAACAAAGTGCCCACATTTCAGGGTAGTGGCTGGAGAGACGGGAACCTACCACCATACGTCCTGCACCGTATGTGTGGGATTCTTGGTGTCAGATCACAGATTGGAAAATCCAACCTTGAGGGGATTTATGGGGTCCTTAATGCAAATGGAGTCGAACATTCTTTGACACACCACCTACCTGAAGCTCCTCAGTTGACAAGCCGGACAGTTGAAGCGGTGGGTTTCTCTCAGCGAGGACCCTCTCACGCTCCTCTTTTTTCTCCTGCTTGTCTTTCTCCAGCAGGGTCATGGCCTTCTTTAACAGTTTGGTCTGTAAACAGCAATCAAAACTGAAGTACAACTCAGTCAGGTGGACACCGAAGGGTCCAAAACAATTTAGAGGATATAAGATGTCACACACAACAAAATATTCACACATGCATAGATATTTGTATAGATTATTTGATTAAAAAAACAAAAAAAAACAACAACCTTCAAGAAGAGTCTACGTGATGCTGAGATCTTGGGCTTTGTTGTCTGGAAAAGATCACACACACTGTATATCCAAATACTCTCATTCAGTTTGTAGTCCTCAGTCACTCCAGTCCATGTCCTTTTTGCAAAATACTACATCACTTCAGTCCTATGCAAACAGAAAATTAACTGTCAATGCGAAGTGAATGGCATTTAACGTTTACGTGACCTACAAAATGGTTTGCTTGTCACCATTAATTCAAAATGTGTCACTCAGTTATTGTTGAAGCCAAAATGTCCCACTGATAAGTGTGTTCACAATTTCTTTGTGTTCACAAATTCTTTGAAATTTATTGAATGCTAAAACAATGTACCAGTGTCTAAGTCTTATTCAAATCCAACTTAAAACACAAATCATTATTCTGTTATGCTTTTATTCTACTCTGGAAAATCATTCTATGACGAATTATCTCACCACAGGGCTGCCAAGTCCAGACGTGTCCATATTCCAAAGAGAAAAAGAGACATTGTTAAGATTCCCTGTCAAAACTATCTGCACATTCTTTTAATTTAATGTTCACGCCAATTATCATGCAACCGTATTTCAGATAGTCTGAGGAAGGTTATGAAATGTGGCTCTTACGCTTCAGACATGATTGGAGTTGTGTTCGCTGTCAGGACTGCAAATATATAATGGAAAAAAGAGAAACATCCAAGAAAAGTAAAACGGGAAACACTGCACGGGCAAAATCCTGACTTGAAAGTCCTCCGCAATGCCAATGTTATTCGAAGGTCAAATTTGTGCTTGAGGACACGTGGAGCACCAAACAACAAGACTTGATAGTAAACAAGAATTTTGGTAAATATCTAAGATGTAATGAGCAAATATCAAATAGCTATATTGTTTAATAAAACTTGGATCAATTCTTGTGTGCCCCAAAGGCATCTTAAATGTCCAGCTCACTCCTGCCACCTGCTTTTTCATGATTACCGCCCCAAATGATCTCATCTGCTAATTCTCATTTCAGAATAAAAGCCCTTACCTCCCCAAGGTGGAAATATCAGCAGACTTTCCTCAAAGGGGAGAAGTGCAGAAAGAGGGCAGATATATAGAATCCAGCGCTCCTGTGAGTGGCTCACCAAAATAGATCTTCTGCCATCACATTCCAGGGTCCATAGTGTGAGACGTCTGCTCAACACACTTGAGACGTCAGTGAGAGTCCTCACAATACCAGATGATTTACACAGGCTGCGTGCGTGCGTGCGTGCGTGCGTGCGTGTGTGTGTAAGAGTGTGTGTGTGGGTGTGCATGCGTCTGTTGTGTGTGTGTGTATGCGAGAATGTACATGGTGGAAATGGTTGTGGGGGTTTGAATGTGTTTATTGAGGAGTCGTTTTGAAATATTCAAGGATACACACAGATCTGGAGGCTCAAACTGTGTGATTAGGGTCAAACATATGTAAATTAGTCTGTTGAAAATTTGTGGTTCCTATTGTGTCTCACTATTTCATGACAATCCTGCCACATTTCACTGGTTGAATCTCATCAAAGATGTCATAAACTATCACAATCCGACAAAAGTGAAATTAAGATTAAACTGACGTTTATTTTGAGAGTGTGTGCTGCCCTCACTAGGCCAGCTGATGGAACTGTACCACAGGAGAATGAATGTTCATAAATATTACTTTGAAGTCACACGCCGCAATGAAATATGTAGTTGAAACTACTGCTTTTTAATACATGTGTAAAGCTACCCAGCACAGTTTCTCTCATAACAATTTAGGCATTTTGCATCCATGCTGTGATCGAGCAACAATGAGTTTGTTGCTCATTTCTTTCTCAGTTGCCAGAGGCATCAAACAGCTTCTTCCTGCCCTCCATGCCGGACATGGCCTCCACGTTCTTACGCCAGTCGGTCACCTCCTCTTTCTGCCAACGAGAAAAGACACGAGAGTCAGAGCACAGATACCAAACTATGCAACCAATGGCAGGGGGTGGACTTTCTTCATAGTTTTGGCTCTTTATGAACACGTCCAGCCAAACGAGACCGACCTTCTCCTCCTCCTTCTTCACCGTCTTGAGGTTGGCTTTGAAGTCAAAGGATTCCTTGTGCCTGGAGCCCAGCAGGACGCTCAGCATGGCCTCGGCAGAGATCCGGACTCTCTTCAGAGTGGGCTTCTTGAACTTACTCTGCATCTCCGTGATCTTCAGCGACAAGTTCTCAACCTGCGGGAGCAACACAGCCGCTCATCGGTCAGCCAAAACCTCCAGGATGCAGGATAAACATGTGTTCACTCTCTCCAACAGAGAAGATTTCAAATGGATTTCAAGAATTTCTTTGCCGACATCGTCACTTGCAATTGTACCTTTTTCTACTCAATTGCTTAAATTGGTCAACTTTGTACACAAAGGTTGGTATGACTGAGTGGTTGAGGCAATGATGTTGAAAATCTTTGAGGTGGCAGGTTATAATTCTGCCAATGTTGACTTTTTTGGGGAGATAATGTCCGCAAGATAGTAGCCCTGTCCTCAAGGACTTGGCTTGGTATTCAGACGGCAGGGTTCTGGTCCAGGTTGGACTAAGAGAAACGAGTTGGACTGGTGGCCGAGGGAACCTGCCCCACCTTTTGGGCATTGCTGGTGTACCCATAAGAAAGGCACAAGGAGTACGTACAGTATGTATGTGTGGTCACCTATGCTGCAATGCTGGCAAAATTGAAGCATGCACTGCTTGTTTCACTTTCTCACGTAATAAATCACAATAGGAGCTTTGTGCGTTCACAATTGAGTTCGTCCTGACTTGTTATCAGTTACAAGAGTGAGACTAAAGAAAAGTTTGAGATATTTAGATACTCATTCCCATTCCCACTGTAGCCAGTGGAAGGTAGTGTTTGGATTTTTTAAGTCAAGTCAAGTCAAGTCAAGATACTAGTGTCAGATACCAGTGATACTAGTGTCAGATTCTTCTCACCTCCGATTGGTTTTTGGACACTTTGACGCCGATATCGTACCGCTCCTCATCCACAACATCAATTTTGCGGTGCAGTTCCTTGCAGAGATCCTGTAAAAAGAGTTGACACAAATTCACTAGCGGTGGAATCCAGCACACCCTCTCAAACATGGAAAGATGAGGAAAAACATTCTAAATCAACATGAGTACCTGCAGTTCTTGCAAGGACAGACCAGTGAAATTGAGAGGAGGAATTCTCTCCTCCAGAAAAGCTATTTTGTCGTTCTCTCTTTTCAGCTTTTCGTCCTCCAGCATCTGTGCGGCGACTGACAGAAGTCTGATCTGAGGAACATTGGCAAACAGACCGAGTCAACACGGGGAGAAATCAAATTATATAATGAATAAATGAAAAGAAGCGTTCAGTGTGTGTTGAAATTAATGACGAGTGATGTGCTCTGCTTTTTGAGCGTTTCAGAGATAAACTGGGAGTGTGCCCAGCTTTACACACTCACTTTCAGGCCGAGCTTCCGTGAGGAGGAAATCTTTGGTTTTCTCTACATCAGCGTACAGAAAAGAAACATATGGTCAGAGTCTGGATACAACAGCAGGTGTGAGCTGTTTTTTTTATGAGGTAATGGATACTCACCGGTCTGTTGGCGCATCACGCAAGAGAGAAGGGAAATAAAAAATGAAATGTCGCATTTGGCTGACATGGATTGAATTGAATTAAATTTGAAAGTATTGGTACTCACCCATCTGCCATGGTGGTGTCCAAATATGACACTGCAGCATTTGTTGAATAAACAATAAAAGGTCAATGACGAAGAGAAAAGTATTGACGACCCAATCCCAATCCACCAAATGCTCAGAAATATCTTAGCATATTCAGACATTGAGGCTAAGTAATTTATTATTCTCCATCTGGACTGGACAGTGCAGTGGAAATTGTGTCAATAGCGACGATGAATTTCACGCCAGTTCCAGTTTCAACTTTGCTTCATCTCCATGTCGAATGCAATGTCAGAAGTTCAGGGTGTCACATTGAATTACAAGCACACTTGTTATGAATAAAACAAAAGTGAACGTGTGATTTAATAGTATTCCGATGATGAATTCAGAGAAATGCCCCTACATGGCAGCGTGCCGCCCTGGCCGCCACTTGAGAGAGGCGTCTCTGCTTAGGCGCCAGAAATCTGGACAATCAGATAATCCCAAAGCATGTGTGTGCATTCAACACGCAACGAGCTGCTAATCATAATTCAAAAGCAAAGAGCGTCTCAGCACTGCTGCCAGACAACGACTCAAGGGGATCTTAACGAACATCACCTGTTTCTTCAAGAAGTTACTTCTAAAAAAATTCCCATGATCAAAAACCCTAACCTAACCTAACCTAACCTAACCCCAACCCTAAACCTCCAAGCGCGGACATCCTGCATGAGCCTTACCAATGTAGGGACTGGAGGGGGAGTATCCGTGTGGGTAGAGGAGAGCAAAGTCTTTCTGAGAGACGATGGGGTAAAATCAAATTTATAGCGTATGCGCCCGTCAAGAATGTCTCACCAAAATAGACACGTCTGTGTGCTGTCAGGCCAACCGCACTGGCATTTCCTTTTGATCGCAGATTGCATAACCACAATATTGAGACATAACCGAGGTAATAAAGCCTGGTTTATTGTGTGAAGTATTTGGGAGGGATCTGCTGTCTTGTTTGCTTCGGACACCTGTTGGTGCGAGTAATCGCGACTGTTTACAAAGGGAATTATCCCAATCGGAACGGCGTGTCATGTTCACATTTTACATAATTACCACCTCTTTTCTGCGTCTTCTGTTTGAATGAGGATCGAGGACCATCCGCCAAGCTATCACGTGAATGTATACAGTATACATTGCAGAGTGTTAACCATATTTAGCTGCGGCTGCTAATGCTAATGCTACATTCCTCTCAGTGTATGGCCATAAAAAAAGAAATCTGCATTTCTTTAGTAAAAATAGGGCGGTGGCGTGCCAGGGCCTCACAGGTGAGGGGGCTTTAGGTTAGCCGGGTTTTTTTTAGGCAGAGAGAAACAAGCACAGGTGCTCGTCAAACGCGATGCTGTGTAAAGTGACCCTGCCGCCGCAACGCCGGCCTGGGTTCAATCTAATGTTGTTATTTTTACAGAGTCTCTCCAAAGGCCACAACCTTCGGCCCCGCAGAACAATGTGTCCAAATTAAGGGAGGGATGGTGTTTTGATTATGCGCCTGGTGTGCTGTTGGCAGACTTGTGCGTACTGGCATGCAAATACATCTTTTATGTCTTATCATATGACGCCGTGCTGCCATATTGGCCTGAACAGGCCCCAAACTGAACCATCTCAGGCGCGACAGGCTTGACCTGTGCTGCAAAGATGATTATTGAGACGGTGCCACAACGGTATAAATGCAAAAACTGGTCTTCTTGAGCACCAACCTCTTCTAACAACAGGCCAATGCCAAAGTGCTGTTTGGCAAGGCACAGAATTCACCAAAGTAGTCCGTAGCTGATTTACTGAGTGACAGACTGTGTCAAATAATGAAAGTGGCTCATTGAGAAAAAAAATTTCCTCAGGAGTTGCGTTTTTGTGTGAGTGCAAATGTGGTGTTTTATTTGGTGTATAGTGATTCATTCATCTGTTTTTCATAGTGAAGCTGTTCTAGACATCGACTTTCAAGCGGTCCCCTCTCGCTTTCCAAACCAGCATAGCCTCTACATTGGAACTCCATTGCCTCTCCTGCTCTTTGATAGTATAAAGAAAATGAAATGGATGCCAAATTGTGGCCTCTGCCAGGCAGTTTGCAGTAATTTCCCCCCACCTGATGATGAAACTGAACTCATAACTCAGATACTCAGTTCAAGCAACAGGGACTAACACAAGAAGCTGACAAAATTTCTTGTCCTCCGTCTGCACAGAGTCTTGGGTGGCCTAAATGAGAGCCATGCAAGGGTCTCTGACTAATCAAACTACTGATCAAACTTCTCTTTGAGCATCCGAGACTTTATTTGCACTTGTAGGCTTTCAACAGTCGTGACCTTTGTGCGCCAATTTAAGGAAAACAAACTGTTCTCTCCATTATTGGTCTATTGGCTATTTCAGGCTTGGATTTTTTTCTCCCTTTATCTGTGTGTTGCTGTAAGTTTCGGGACGAGGAAGAAAAGTAAACGTAAATGGTGGTTGAATAAGCAAATAGAAGAATCGACACAGCATCGCGTTCTGACGGTAAAACACAACACAGGGCCTTTTTTTTCTCATCACAGGTTTACAGTGACAACATTCCACAGTAAAATGACAATATATCGTATGTGCCATTCATTTACAGATCTTACAGATTCAGAATGGTATAAATATTTAGCAAGCCATGTACAGGGGTTGTGTTTTTAGTTATGTCGTTTCTCGGCTCTTGGTTCTTCTGTTACACACTGACAATCAAGGCGGCCATTATTGGGACATGCAGGCATAAAACAGGAGGGAGGTGAGTGTCTACCCAGGGGATCTAGACATCTGGGAGCTGAGAAAGAGACAAATCACAAAATCAAATGGTTAGGGAATGGAATCAGGAGAATCAGAAATGACTTTTGCGAATACTGTTTTAATGGAAAAGCACTTGTCTGGTGGAATTCCGGCATTATTTCCCACCGGAGTGAATTTGCAACAGTGTATAATCATTGAAATTGGCTGACAGAACATTCTCACATCAGCGTATGAACACCTTCAAATAAGATTACGCTGGCGTCTTATTTTCACACGCCGCTGCCTTGTAAATAACGCAGATGTCTGCTGTGTTATCATATTCTGCTACGCTGACGGCGTAGAATTTTCATTTTCATCGAGGTGACACGACATGTTCAAGCAGGGAGTGACAGAATGAGGAACGTTGTGATTTTTTGAAAAACACATTCCATTCGCGATATCCCAGAAAACAAAAACAAATCTTACCACGTGTTTGTGTGGGGACGGGTGTTGGGGGCGTTGTGCCTACAGCAGCCTCCTCATGCGGCAGGTGTGTCTCTCTATGTGCATGGCAGCTCTATCAGTGGAGCCCGTGAGAGCATCCAGAGCGTCGTCCTGCCTCTCCAGCTCAGTCTCCGCCTCCAGGGCCAAGTTCTTCAGCTGCATCAGCATCTAATCACAAACAGTCACACATGCAGTGCTCAATTTTGATACAGTTATAATGGTTTCTATGCCAATACTATGTTGTGTGACACAAGCATTGCTCTCTCATTTTCAATTTCTCACTCTTCCTCTCTCTCCTCAGGAATCAGGAATCAGGAATCTTTTATTGTCATCGCAGCAATTGAATTGAGTAATGAAATCAAGGTGCTGCATTCTACACACACATACACACACGCACACACACACACACACACAGCCATTATGTTAGCTTTCACTGACGCTGCAGAAACTGCTCCAGACAGCGGAATATGAAAACAGATGGCATGTCAGAATCATTGAAAAATATTCATTTCATTTTTGTTTTTCTTAATACAGTCAACAGACACAGACACAGACGGTATGATTTTTTTGTAAAAGAAAAGTGCATACCATGTTGAGCCTCCACGCAAAAGTGCACATTCCAATTATAGCTTGAGCTCCAAACCTGTTTGAGTTCCTGGGCCTCTGTCTGACTGACGGATGACTGGAGCACGTTCACCTGCAACTGGGACAAGTCTCCTGCTGGGACCTCAATGGGGACATCTGTGTCCAGGCACCTCTGCAGTGACCCTGAGCGTGAGGATAAGGGTGGAGACAAAAACAGGGAGAATTGTGACTCATTAAACAACATCTCTGTCAAGGCTCGACATCAATAACTTCGGGAGGCTCCACTGTGTGAAATATTAAGAACATAAGTTGAGAAAAGCACAGGACTTTACTGCCACCTCGTGGTCATCATTGCATTACATCTGGAGCTCACAGCTAATGTGATGTCATTGACCATGCATACTCCACAGCTCCAAACTGGCCCACCTGCATCACAGGGTGATGTCAGTGGAGATGTCTTGAGGGCTGCGTATTCACTGGTGAACTCCACCTTCTTTTTATACTGCATCTCCAACACCGACATGGCCTGTGGCATCTTGGCGGAGAGAAGCCGGTAGCAAATATCTGGCTTTCCAATAAACCGTTGTCTAACGCTGACCTCATAAGGGCTGTGGACCCTGATTTCGTCTATCTCGTTTCGTTCGAAGCGGTGCAGCAGTTGGCAGTTTGTGTCTCGCACCTCCAGCGATGACACGAGCACTGAAAGGCATCCGGGCTTTAAGTCTGACTTCCCACCTTTAGACACGACGGCGGGGATGCTTGTAATCACTTTACTTCTGCCGGATACCCTTGCAGCAGCCGCTGCTGCTGCAGCAGCGCCAGCGGCATCCTGAGCTTTGGCCTCCTGCTGAGTCTTCCAGGGGAGTCGACCAAAAGGCCACCAGGATGGAGACTCAAGCTCTGAGAGAAGTCTACAAAAAAGAGGAAAAGAAAAATAAGGGTGTGCTGATCGCATTATGTTTAGCTAAAGGAGGGAACAAAATACAGAACATTAACTACTTTATTGTGCAATATTGCTGATGATATTGTAATACTTACTTGTCAGCCACACCCAGATCGGAGTCTATCTTTTCAAGTCCCTCCATCATGTTGTCAAACTGTTCTCCCTGATGGCTGAGGACTCTGCCGGTGTCCTCCAGTCTTCTCTGGGCTCCCGCCACCAGACTGATCAGCGCCTGGCCTTTAGAGTTCCGACTCTCTACCCCCTGTGTCTCTGTGCCGGGGGACAGAAGGCGTTCTCTCCAGAAATGCTCCAACACATTGTAAACAACCACTCTGTTGGGCTTCAGAGAACCAAACCAGTGTTTCACATTCCCCTCCTCAAGCACTGTGAGGGTGCTGAAGATGAAGCTGGAGGACTCCATCTTGATATCCATGATCCGCGACAGGTAGAAGCTGGCAATAGACTCCTTAGTGTGGTTAGATATGAAGCGCACCATGGTTCTGGTTAGGGTCAATGTGCCACTGTCCCATCGCCTCTCGCTGTTGATGTAGTAGGAGCCTGGCCAGGTGTGAATAGGAGCGTCTCTGCTCATTGTACAGTAAGATGAGGCCTCGCCTAAAGACACAAAACCAGATAAGAGGTAGATCACTTTCCGCCTGGTTCCCTCTTTAGCATAAAAACATGGTGCGTTTAATGCCCAGACCTATGCGATCATACTCCGTTTACAGAGCAAAAGCAGCAACACGGGAGTCTGTTTGGAAGTCACCACGATAGCTTCATTTATTCCGGCAAAAAAAGGACGTACAGTAGTGATGAGTTTAAATCCACTTTGCGCTCAAGACTGTGACCAATAACAGATGATGGTCCCGTGTGATATTCCCTGTAAACATGGTCCGTTCTGTTTGTCACAGCCTGTACCAGTGATGTTTATTACGGAAGTGTCGTCATGAGCAGTACTGTCATATTTACCGTCCGACGAGAAACTAGCCAAGTCTGAATCCCGTAACCTGTCTTAAAAACGGGTCTAGTGAGGACATACATGTATATGCTTGGCCGAACATTGAATGATGAATGATTATCAGATTGCATTGACGATATAGTAAGGAATGATAATATGACCTGCTACGAAAATGGTTTTTAAAATGCATATGCAAGGACAGTGGATTGTTTAGGAACGATTTTCGGTTATGTACGCGAAGGGGGCAGATGGGGCGACCTGTTGTATTTGCTTTTTTCGCTCGGATCATGTAGAGATATTTCGAAATCGAGCCCTACTGATTACTAGATTGCGGGGTAAATGAATCAACCTTCGCGTTATGGGCTGTCAAATGTAGTTACCCGCGATTTTCTCGTCGCCGGGTAGCCAGGTTAGCCCATCTCTTGTTTACCACTATGGACAGAGAAGCGTATCGCAACTGCTGCAGCCTCGTCAAAATGCCACGACAGTCCTATGAGCAATTTTGGTCCTCACACTTTGTGGATTACATTGACAAGGAACTCAGCTATTCTAAATTCTTCCGAAAGTACTTGCTGCCTAATCACCCGTGTATGTTCTCTAAAAGATTTACGGAGAACTGGAAGTGTAGGAAAGAGTGGGTGACTGAGGAGGGGAAACCCAATTTCCAGACGTTACTGCAAGAGTTTGGTAAATACGTACCTGTCTCCCGTTGAAATCAAACATATGAGAGCACATTTGTGTCGTGATTGATATTAATGGAAGTCATATGTCTGTGATGTTTTACAGATGAGACCCCCGTTCCTGTTGCAAACTGCAATGCAAAGGAATACAATGCAAATCCCAAACAGGTGATGCCTTTCAAAGAGTTCATACATTACTGGAAGGAATACATCCAGAATGGCCACTCCTCACCCAAAGGATGTCTTTATCTTAAAGACTGGCACATGACAAGGTTTTACATCCACTACATGACAGCACATTTAAACATATTGTGTTGTCATGCGGTCACTATTGCAACTTATTTGTGTTTTATACTGCAGGGAGTTTCCAGACCACAAAGGATACACTACGCCCGTGTACTTTACATCTGACTGGCTCAATGAATACTGGGATACACTTGAAGTTGATGACTACAGATTTGTTTACATGGGCCCCAAAGGTTCATGGTAAGAGAGCTTTTAACACAGCATCAGAATCTATAGCTGCGTTTTCTCATAGTGCCCTGCTCTCTTTTGTCAATAGGACCCCCTTCCATGCCGACGTGTTCCGTTCCTACAGTTGGTCGGCCAACATCTGTGGTAGGAAGAAATGGCTTCTGTATCCTCCAGGCCAGGAGGAGTTTTTACGAGACACCCATGGCAACCTTGCGTATGATGTCACGTCGTCTGAACTTAAAGACAGAAGTCTTTTCCCAAATTCTGAGGAAGCTTGTCAACCTCTCGAAATTATTCAAGAGGCGGGGGAAATCATATTTGTACCCAGTGGTTGGCACCATCAAGTTTACAACCTGGTAAGGAATACAAATGTTTAAGCACAGATAGAAAAAGAAATGTGTGATATAAAATGTTCCCTTGAAAATGAACCATTGATAGGTCAAGTATTGATGTGGTAGCTTGCAGATGACAGTAGCTTGTTGTAGTAGTAGGTATACCGCAGTAGTTTGCAATGGAGGCCTATGTGTTGGGGAGAAGGATTATGGGATGCACATGTTTGGACTGACTCTCATATATCGTCTTATTTGATAGGAGGACACGGTGTCTATTAACCATAACTGGTTGAACGGCTGCAGTGTTGACATCATGTGGCAGTTCCTTCAAAACGAGTTGTCATCTGTCCAGAAAGAGATAGATGAGTGGAGAAACACCATGGACTCCTGGCATCAGCACTGCCAGGTAAACCGTCATGTTACTTCCATGCGTTGAAGATTCTTCCTCATCTTTGTCTTTAGGCTGCTCCCTTTAGGGCTCATCGCAGAAAGTATTTTTTTTCCATCTCCCATACCCATTTAATCCATGTGATGTCATGTTTGTTGCTTCTCTCAGGTGATCATGAAGGCTTGCTCTGGCATCGACTACGGAGAATTTGCCTCGTTTTTGAAAATGGTGGCAGACAACCGAATGGCTTTCCTGAATGCCTGCTCCTCTGTGGATTCCTCAGACTATCCCAGACACATTTCAGAGAACTTAACTACCCTTGGACCTTACCATGCTGCCTTTGACCTACAGAGAGTAGCTCATATACTTGAATGCCTCCTCTGTAATGAGGATTTTAAGAGGCTTGATCATTCGACATTGAGTTTACAACCGGAGAGCATGTTACAGCAAATTAGAGATACTATACACTCCACAAGAGGGCAGCACCTCCTTTAACAGGAATAAGAAGTTGGTGCAGATATACAGAATTTATGGTAAAACATACTACTACCCATTTGTTCTCTATTGCATTCTCAATGTGAATGTATTATTAGCTTTTGCACTGAAGAATCAAATTAAAAAATAAAACCAACAACTTCACATTCCTTCGACTCCTTGTTTAATGTACATTGTGTGTTGATCTCAAGGCAAAATAATTTCATGGCTAATGTACAGCGTTGGATTTCGATTAAAAAGCTGTATGAATGTAAAAAAAATTAATCATGAACCAGATGATCAGAGTACAGTCTGCTGAGAGAGAAGTGTCTCCATCCATTTCTCACAATATACTGATCGCTGTGTTGGTTGGCCACCCTGGGAAACTTAGGGGGGGAAAAAACAGCATTACGTGCATGCAGCACAAAAAAAAAAAATGTTGGTTGGTGATTCGAAACATTGGTCCTATTCTGAATGATAAAAACAATTCTCATGTTAAAAAAAATTAAAATGGCACTGACACTGCTGAAACTGTGATTTGCAAGCACACCAAGTTCAAAAATGGGGATAACAGCAGTGCGACAGAGTGTTTCAGGGCCCACCAGTGTTCTCTCTTGTCAGTTAAGATGGGCGTGACGACCACAGACTTCATCAGTTGGTTTCATCATCTTTTGGCCACCAGTCTGGCACCGACGCTGTGAGTGTAACAGAAACGTTATCTGATGTTGTCAAAGTTAGAACCTCTTTGGCATTAGCAGTACGGATTAGACTCAGTCCCAGATCTCTGACCCCTGCTCTGTATTTCCCTGCTGCTTTTCCTGACTGTGTGAACAATGCGGTTCCATCCTCCAGATTTTCCACGGGGGCTGACAGGCGAACCGGCATGAGGCGTTTTCGAATCACCCCGGTGTGATGAGTCCTGGCTGTGAGCTCCTGGCCAATGTAGCAGCCCTTGCTGAAACTGATCCCCTGCATGTAGACCAGATTCGACTCCAGAGGTAGCGCCACGCCTGGTGGAAGGTCCTTAACTCCCTCGGGAAGTCCTGGGCATCAGTGAGAGCACAGTCAAACACTACACCCGCTGAAACATTAAATTATTTTGTCAAAATTATTCTTACCTATTATGTAACGGTGTCTGTGGTACTCTTCGGTGTGACCGTGCTGACATGAAGTTAAGATATCCACAGGGTTGACCTGACAATCCATCACCAATCTCCAACCCATAGCACAAGTTCTTGGATCTGCCTCCCATACAAGAGCTTTCTCAGGGGAGGAGATCTCAGGTTGATCCGTCTTTTGTTCTTTGCTTGTCGATTTGGGGAGCACTGCCCACACGGCAAGTTCTGGGCAGGCGTTTACGTTGACCTTCCGTCGGATCTTGTACATTTTTAAACATTTCAGAATGGAGTCCATCGCCTCTGTGTCACACTCCAGGAGAAGACCTTCTCCTGGTTCTCCTTCTTTCAGTCTGTAAAATGGAGCATAAGGGAGAAAGTGATTAGGATCCACTGTGAAACTCTCAAAGCGTATGTTGGGACTTTTGTCTGCATCACTGTGAGATGACATCTTCAGTAACTATGGTCAAATACCTTCTGGGAGACTTGATAAGAAGCACAAATAACTTGACACTGATCTCTCAAAGGTTGTTAATGGTTTAACCACAATCATTTTCCGTTTTTCATAAAATAATCAGAGATTTCTGCATAGGGGACAATGGGCTTTTCAGAGTTTTGAGGGCACTGAATCAGTTTCCCACCTATGGACCAAATATGCTGCCAGCTGACCCCAACATGAACACCATTCTGGCATGAGCCTATCCATCTCTTCCCTCTCATTTAACTTGCAGCTGTTTCATACAGATGAAGCATCATATGGATGATGCAGCTATGTTTTTAAGTTTTGAACAAGCTTTTGCCAGTTCAATCACTTCACATTTCGAGGCAGAATTTTATCAACAACCTCAAAATTCTGTTAAACTGTAGACAAGCCCAATCAAAGTATTTCAAGGGTGTAACACTGCAGAATTATCTGCACCTGTAAAGCATGATGTCAAACTGTGTCCTCCCCTGGACGTTCAACATGTGAGCGTAGATGGCCGAAGCTCCCTCCGCCAGCTGGGTCACGTCATTCGTGATCAGCCCCTGAAGAAACGCGCTGGTGTCCTGTCCTTGGAGCTTGACCAGGGTCCTGTGTTGGA
Source organism: Carapus acus (assembly GCA_900312935.1). NCBI lineage: Eukaryota > Metazoa > Chordata > Actinopteri > Ophidiiformes > Carapidae > Carapus > Carapus acus. The sequence continues at coordinate 22,069 of OMPJ01009838.1, forward strand.
GGTTGTAGCAGACATACTGTCCCTCAGGATGGGTAACTTTGGCGGCTCCCTGGCAGTACCGCTTGGCTCGGACCCCGGCGAGAGGTGCCCCGGCAGCGGGGGAGAATGTCAAGCGTGTGCCGGTGCGTTTGCCGGAAGCTAACACGCCCACTACAAAACGCAATAAACCCATGTCTGCCTCCGCGCCAGCGTGTGTTTGTTGCAGCTAAAAAATTGTCAATTGTGGTAAAACTGCACGGAGACAGTGCGTCAAGTTCAATGTTACGTAGCATTTGACAGCTACGTAATATAGACCGGGGCGGTTGACGTTGTCAGCCACGTCGCCATCTTGTAATCCCATGATGCTTTGCGCGACAGAATTAGATCACATGGTCACAAAACTGTGTCTGCCCCCATTAACACCATCAACTGCAAAATTCATTTTGATTTCAATATCGCTGATTCTAATATTGCCACCCATACTGAAGGTGGATGCACAAGTATTATCTATTGGTATCATAATGACTCAGATAAGACCATAGATAAATTCTGGTGACAAGTGACTTTCGTCATTTCGAAAAAGATGACATCTCACTACAACAGTATTTTTATTAAGTAGGATATAACCTTTGCACCTCCATAATACTCACAGTGGTTCTCAAGGACGACAATAAGTGCCAAAAGAAAATATGCTGAGGTGCCTTGACATTCTCATGGCCATGGTGTCAGATATGCTAATACCCCCAATAAAACACACAATTGATTTGGAAACTGGGACAACAATTTTCAGAATTAGTTTATTTTTCCTGGATTTAAATAATAAAAGTTGAAAAGTTTGAGGCACTTTGAACTGATGACAGTGAAGGCAGGATTAAATATTACTCTAAAAACATGTATTGTTCAAATGTTTAACACTCATTGTCAAGACCTAGCATGTACAACCACAACAGAAACGTTGAGCTAACTGTATAGCTAAGGGTGCGTTTTGTGTACAGTTTGTGGTTTGGGTTTAAAGCATGCATGGTTGTTTCTGATTATAGAAAAACAGTTAAGGAAAGGTTCATATCCTCCAACCACTAAGTTATTAACTGAAAATGTATGACTTGGACTTGTTGAAATCTTTGCACCGATCAACTTCATCGTCCCACTCAGCAAATGTTAACTGACTGACACTGGCATCATAACCTCTCATTATGATCATTAATATTGTTCACATTTCATCTGCTCACAGCAACATAGTGTATGTTAGCCGCACCAAGTGTACCTTAATAAAGTATATCATAGTTCCACGTGACTTCCAAAAATAGTCCCTGTAAATGGGAAGTGTATGTCCACCTAAAGAACAATTCAATAGAAATTCACCTCAGGAGGGACGTTTTTATGCAGTCGTACAAAGTTTGGCACAAGGCTTTTTGATTTTAGGGCGCCATTACATCTCTAAGGAAGCATCTTCTCGGTTTGATCCAGTTCAGCCGCACTCAAGGGTAGATCAGGTAAAAATGCCTCACACAGTCTGCTCATATTCTGGCCTTCTAGTTTGAGTTAGAGATTTAACCCGGTAAGCACATGTTTAAGTTATACAAGAGCTTCAGTAAGAACAAAATGACACACAACAGCAACAAAGAAATTGCATTACAGAGAATTTGGTATTCTAAATGTTTGAAACCACCCCCAGACCTCATTGGATGGTTGTATATTGTGTTGGTGTCCATTGCGGATTTGCGTGTCCTCTTCCAAGTGATGTAGGACATGGCGTGATTGATGATTTATTGTTCAGTTAAATGCACTGACACACACATACACACACAGACAAACACAAACACACACACACTCAACACCCCCACCCCCCACACACACCTCCAGTTTTGTAATAGTGCATCTAGGGAGCAAGAATCTGCAGTTGATTTGCTCTGTAATCTCTTTGTTTATATCCAGACAGAAGTCTTTCCATTTTTAACAATGGTTGCAGTTTTATCTGTCATTGTTTTGGGCCGGGCTCCTTGTTTCTCCTGGACAGTGTTGACGCGATTTTGTTCCGCCATCGTGCCCCCGGACAATGGACTGCTGGTTCTGGAAGTCTGCTGATTACTTTTGCTTTGATATGTTTGGAAGGCCATGTCGAGCTGCTCCTGGGCAACCCTCAGGTGGCGATGAAGGTTGGCCAGGTTGGAGGGGATGTTCTCGTCCGGGCTGGTGCTTTGCTGCTGCTCCTGTGCGACGTTGGCCATATTCTGCTCGAGTGCGACCAGGCTGTTGGGGATTCTGTTTGTCTTGTCTTGTGACTTCATCACAAGATTATAACCCGGAGGGGAGGCCGGGATGTTGCGAGAGAACGTAAGACCGTAAGCTGTCCTTTGGCCCCGGTTTCTCCTCTGGCGAAGCGTGTCTCGAAAGCTGCCAAGTCCTAAGTGAAACATCTCACACACGTTGAGTACAAGACAAAGGCAGCTTACCACATACATGATGAGGAGGAATATTGTTTTCTCCGTGGGCCTAGAAATGAAACAGTCCACTTTATGTGGACAGGGTACTCTGTTGCAGACATACGAAGGATTTACCCGGAACCCGTAGAGAAGATACTGCCCTGCCAGGAAGCCAATCTCAAAAACAGCTCTGGACATCAGCTGAAGGACGTAGATTCTCATCAGTCCTTCCTCCATTATCTTTCGACGACCATCGTGTTTTTGCTTGTCGTTAGTGGTTGCCGGTTCGGTCTTGACCTCCTGCATCTCAAGAATGTCGTCTTGGAGCATCGGCTCAGCATCATCATCCCCCTCCTCCTCTAGAACATCTCCAACATGGTGACTTTCTCTCCACCTGTCCTGAACAGGTTTCTTACACAGTCTGTGGTGCCTCCTGCGCTCCATCTCTGAAGTGCGGGCTATTTTGTGGATGGCGTAACCCATGTACATGATAGAGGGAGTCGAGATCATGATGATCTGGAAGACCCAGAAGCGGACGTGCGAGAGGGGCGCAAAGGCGTCATAGCAGACGTTGTCGCAGCCGGGCTGCTTGGTGTTGCAGATGAATTTGGTCTGCTCGTCTGAGTAGATGGATTCCCCTCCAACTGCCGTGAGCACGATGCGGAAGATGATGAGGACGGTCAGCCACACTTTGCCCACAAACGTAGAGTGGTTGTGGATCTCTTCCAGGAGACGAGTGAGGAAGCTCCAGCTCATGTTGATCTTACGAACGACTCAACTGCAACCTGTGAATACAGAGAAGATGTGTGTCTAACAAAGTACTTCATCCAGAATTGATTTGTACAGACAGTACAAGTGGAAGGTTTTGATTTGTTATCGAGTCATGTCAAATTTCATCAAAGATATTATTCACACTGTACGATACAGCCTCTATCACCTAAAGGGACTTAATCAGGGATCTTACACCCTCATTGTAACATCACAGTGCGGCCTGCAATCGTTCTGAGCAGAGGCCAAAGCGCTTTTGTGCCCTCAAACACGGGCACAGAGGAGGCTGAATTCTCACTGACGTAAACATCGTAGAGCTGTGCTCCCTGTTGTGGGACTTTTCAGTTGCAGTGCCATCTGAGTGAACAGCAGAGGCTTGTCGGTCTGCTATAAGGTCATCACCTCCACATCTGCGGCTGAGGACACTGAGGAGGGCTGTGACCATATAGAAACAGATGGCATCCCTGATTGACCTCTCATGCATCTCTCCCACGGCGTGGTAACAGGACGTTTCACGTGAGCTCACAACTACAACCAAAACAGTATGTGAATGATCTGGAAGCATTAAATCACATGCCCCCAAAAGAGCCCCGACTCTGGTCTGACAGAGATGAATCACGAGTCTGAATGTACACACTCTGTAATTACCAGAGAAATATTTGATTCTGATTAACCCAAATGGGTCGGAACCATGCAAATATGAAAACGTTGGTTCAGGCTCTCTTTTAAGTCCAGCTTGTCAAGCTCCCCATGCTTGCTGTAACTATTTAAGAAATCTAGAGGTTTTAGTTTAGATATGTTGGCAGCTTTGTGACGATAACATGCTGTAACTATACAGTGCGTACACGCTCAAACTGAGATGTCTCGTGCAGAGGTGATACAGGTGGTATAAATCACTCTAATTGTCTAATTATTATGAGAAGTAGAAAGGGGTTAATCGAAAAAAGCAATATTTGCTATTATAATAATGATCTGATATCCACCCAGTGACAACAGCAACATGGTGTACAGGGTCAAATCCAAAATAACATGGAATATTTCTGAAACGAAGTAGTTTATGGATGTACAGTATACAGTATATATGCACATGTATGTGAGTGTGTGTGCATTAGCGCATACATACATACATACATACATACATACATACATACATACATACGTACGTACGTACGTACGTACAGTACATACATACATACATACATGCATGCACATTGATATCAATATATTTGTGGCCTGCACATTGGATCTGCATCATCTGAGGGATGAATTCTGAGCATCTGTTTGTCTAGTACATGGAGGTGTTACAGCAATAACTCATTCCATCTCTAGTTGGAACTGAATTACAGCTTTTCCGCGTCAGAGCAAAACCTCACTCATTTGTCTTTTGACTAACGGTCTGATGTGGCTGCTGAGTATTACAAAGACAGACATCGCCAAGTTCTGTCAGGCAATCATCAATAAGTCAAATGACCCACCTGGAAAAGTAGCACACTGCATCTCCTGTGATAGTTGTCAAAGTTAGTCCAGCCGTCCCCTGCAGCACCTCTACCTCCTTCTATGTCCCTCGCTCAGCTCTGATCCAGGGAGCAACATCTGTAGTCTGCATCACTGATGACTTCCAAAACTGCAAAATGAGAAACGGTGAGGGAACTTATCAGATGGCGCCATGTGACCTGGTAGAATCCTGTTCCCCCAACCTCTGTCCTGCCACCCTTAAATGTCTCACATTCTGTCTTTGGCTCTGGTTTCTATTATGCCAGCGTGCTGCCCAAGAAGAAATAGTAAAACAAAAAATCGGGAGAGGAAGACACCAAGAAAGCACCATATGCTGGGTTAGAATGGATGATGTTGGACGGTGGACAGACTGAAGTGAGGGAGCATGCTCATTGCAGCACGCTCAGCCTTCCCCCACTCTTCTCCATGTGCAACATTTGTTACACAGATGATGAGGACCTCTCTCTCTCTCCCTCTCTGTCTTTCCCTCCCTCTCTTCCCCTCAGTCTGCTTATTATCGCTGTGCTCAGATTGTAGCTTCTGGCCAGGTTACTGCTACTACTTCAATGACAACTTACTCTGACGAAATGCACATGATATATTTGCTTGAATATCCGCTGGAATTCCAAAAAAAACCCTTAGAGAACTACACCTCTCTCTCTGTCTCTCTCTCACACACACACAGACACACAGGATGGATCAGTATCCTCTATTATCTGTCAATTGCATAACAGTTTATAGTGGATGACAGTTATGGAAAAACAACTTTGGGGGAGAGTAAGACTGGGAGAGTGAGGACAGCAGTGTCTCACAGACACTAGCCACCTTGCCTTGGTGCAGATCCGCCAGAATGTGTCCAGCAGGTCCGCTCTGTCTTATCAAGTGTCATAATATTTAGAAGCGGACCAGGCTGATGGCCAGATGATAGACCAGCGGACAGGTTGTGCACTGCACTTTGCAGTGTCCTTTTCCGACTTGGTGTTTACACTTGGGGCTTTCACTTCTGCCTGTCAATGCAGAGGGGACACGGTGTTACCTCAGGCGTGCGGCGGATACCTCGCGTCTTGATGATGGCAGGTGGACAAGGAGTTCCTCACACACACACACACACACAAATACACCCATACTACACGTGCTTTCAAAAATGAGAGCACAAAGCGCAGATTAGCCATTGAATCAACAAAGATTGAATTGAGACAAGTGTTCCTCTATGTCTTACGTCTCTGTGCCAGCCTGCCATGTCAGGTTCTGGAATCCAAACTCAAATAAATCCGACAGAGGACGCATTGCTTTAGTGCCTGGCTGCTTTTTATGAAATGCACCTGGTTATTGTCACCACGACTGTATTATATTTATAGCTTCACGCACACAGAGCCTTCAATAACCCTCAACGGTTATAAAACGAGGGCTGATGGCAAGCCAGGGAACATCGGGGCAATTACGTTTGTCCCTCAGTCATTTAAAACATTACTTATTTCTTTTAGCAGAGATGTTGTGCGCTGCATGTGCAACGACACATTTTCAGACTACTTATACTGAGGGCAATTACTGTGCCATTGGGGGGGAGGGGGCAGTGAGCAGGCAGAGCCGAGATGACTACCACAAAATGAACAAACAGTTTCTGGTGTTTTTACATAATTTGTTGAAGTAAGAGAGCGTAATATGATGAAAGCCGCCTCTCATCCCCAGGCCCACATCTTCGGGGCATCCCGTGATGTCTGCTGACAGAGAAACAGTGTGGGGAAGCTTCTGGGATGACCGGAGTGGATTTGCCGACATGGGAATGAGCTGCTCACGAGCAATGGAGTGACATGTGTCTCTAAGTGGCACCCCTTTTCCCTTTAAAGTCCCTTTTCCCTCAAAGTGAGTAGAAATGAATACTGATATAACTACTCCAGCCAACAAGGTAAGATGGATTGCATTGATGGGTCATTAGAAGGATTAAAGCGTTTCCCTATTTCCAGCGGACATTTAGTTTGTTTAGTCGTCATTCTTAAATAATAGAGAAGTAACTGAAGGATTAAACACATACTGAATGTTTTCCCAGCACATCATCAGCAATTAAACATTTCATTAACCCGAGAGACTTGACAAGAGGACAATGCCCAAGAGTCAAATTCATCACTGTCACAACTGTGTTGATTTAAAGAAGTTGTTGTTGTTGTTGTTGTATTTGTTGTTGTAGGCCAACTGAGGTAGCTCTAGCTTTCGGGAGGTGTATTCTAATTTGATAAATATTGATTGGACGGCCCACAGCCGGAAATAAATGTTAATATTTCCCTGTAAGACATTGCTCTTGCTCCAAGGACTTGACATGGAGTTAGAGGACAGCACTGAATATTAGTTAGTTAGAACATTATAGTTTTTCTTCAATGTTTCTGCTCTGACACATCAGTGGGAATGATCAGGATTGCTTTGCAATGTTTGTGATTTGTTTTTTCCTCATTATGAACACTGCTCAATAAGGCATCCTGCGAGCAGTTCGGCATTCACTGACTCGCTCAAGGACACTTTGATGCTGCTGGAGGAAGAGCCTGGAATGAAGCTACTGGGCTACATTGAGCTATCTAATCATCAAATGGCATCTCATAAGATAGAAATTCGTGAGCAATGAGGGAGCAATGGAGCAGTTTTGAACACCGTCAAAGCGGATGTGTTGACGAAGATGCGGCAATGTCGCTGTGAAAAGGTCGCTGGGGGTTTGGAGCGTAAACTTAGCGATGCCACGCAGAGGACATTCTCCTTGGTACTGCCGAGGAGTTTTACACGCTCCAAGTTGATGCGCGCAGACTGGGGGCTACGGCGCTTTGCATTTATGTAACCGATCAAACATGTGACCCTGACATGCCCACCTCCTCCCTCTCCCCCCACCAATCGACTGCCCTCATCTCCTTAAGAGCACAAGAGTGGCACAAGATGCCAGGGTGGCAGCCACTTGGTGCTCCATCCCCGTCTCTGCTAACACCAACATGAGGTTGCTGGTTGAGAGTTGTGTGTGAGCAGAGGGGGAGGGGGACGTATCCCATAGGCTGCCTGAAAGCAGTGGCAGTCCCATCTCATTTATTCACTTTCCTCCCAGTTTCTTAGCCAAGCCGCTCCTACCCTCCCCGCCGGCTGACCACATCCCCTGCCAGTTTGACCGAGGCTGCTCTCCACTGAAACGACTGAGCTGAGAGGCCTGCAGGCAGATGCCGACAACTTCCCTCCGCCACCGCATATCCCAGTATGTCAGCTTCTTTCGAATGTGCAATTCACGCTCAGTGCTCCGCAACTGGCACAGAAAACACAACTCATCCTCTGCATTGGCGGAAATTTTAACTCGTGATACAAGTAAGTAAGGAGCAACCGGTGGTGGGAGAGAATTTCTTTTCAAAAACCTTTGACATCACAGTTTTGAACCAAGTCAATTGGATCACGCAGACAAACTTATTTTGAAGATTCACAGATATTATTAGTATCAGTTTTAGTGTCATTACAGCAATTTACATTGTGTAATTGAATTGAGGTAATTCAGTTCTGGCGCAAAATGGTGTAAATAGGGAAAAAGAAAAGGGAAAAAAATAAAGCAAAAAAGAAATAAAAAATTAAAAAAAAAACTATTTATAGAAGAAATACACAGAAATATATACAGTGCAGAACATCAACAAATAATACCAGCAAAAATAAAACGTAAATCCTATCAATGAGACATAAACCGTGGCAGTGATGATTAAGCAGGAAGGACAGTAGTAGTAGCAGCAGTACTAGCAGTAGATGTGATTATAGTTGAATTAGTAGTAGTGGTATTAGTAGTACTCGCAGTAGTAGTATTTTTATAGATTTCAGTTTCATAGATATCCCTAATATTGGTGTCTTTGTATTTTGGTTTGTATGATTGACAAACGGGATGTAATCCTGTACCTTATTTTAACAGAGATCCATATTTGAATGCATGTCTTTCATGGACATAAGACACATCTGCCCCTCAAAGTGTATTAAAACACGACCGCACTTACACATCTGAGGGATCTTGCGCTGACATTTCCCTGTCTTAAGTAGCCCTGTCATATTCCAATCTGAGGCAAGCCCAAAGGAGATGCAGACCTCGTCAGGGTCATGTGGACGAGCAGGGATAATGTTTACCACAGATCCTCCTTCTAGACGCCTCAGTGCTGCACGACTCCTCCAACTCAGTGAACCTCAGACACTGGGAGCATCACTTGTGGAACAACATTGTGAAATCAGCGCTAATTCTGTAAGCTCTGTCCTCAACACGAACAGCTACCATCAAAATGGACACATGTGGGCATCCTCTGAGCGTGTGTGTGTGCGGGAGAGTTGGTTTAACATCAGTGATGTGCGGTCAGGGGAGACTGCCTCCCCTGACATCATAGAGAGAAAAAAAATGAAAATCTGATTCTGATGAAGTCGGTGCCTCACCAGCCATGAACCTCACTGGTTCATGGCTGTATAGTATGTATATTCACATACGTCATATCTAATTTTGAGTTAGGGCTGTCAGTCCCAGACAGGCAGGAGCCTATTATAGGAGCCTCACATTAAAGATGCAGAGTTTGACTAAGCAATCTCCTCAGATGTAAAAACCTGCGCTAATTATTAACCCTCAAGGTCACTAGGTAATCACATCCCTGTTGGTTCTTTGCCACTAGATGGCAGCCGAGTACCCAGGCCTGACACATTCCCTCTGCTTAAGTAAACACGGGAGGTATTGAAGATGTTTATGGCTGCTTAGATTCGTGGAGGCAGAAATCAGATTAGGATGCCGGGGATAGAGTGAGCACATGTCGCATTCCTCAGCAACAAATGCAAAAGTGTTACAACAATGCTACTCGAATCTTGGTTCAAGTGTTTAAGTATTGATAATCATTCCTGTTTACAGGCACCATTACTCTTGATTTTAGATTTTGAAATATAAAACATATATATATATATAAAACATATTATCTCAACAAGCAGTATATTCTGCTTATCTTATGTGAGGACTGTTGTCACACAATCAGCACCAGATCTGATCCCATCAGTAATATTCGTGTTGAAAGCAAATAATGTGAATGTGAAATCTAACAGCCACACGGACACATGTTACACTATTTCATTTATAACCCATAATGTGAGTTCATCAGTGCCAGAGACAATAAAAGTTTGATTACCACGTGGTTGTGGCAGAGACCAAATATTATCTCTCTATATTTTCTATCTCACACAGCCATAAGCAGCTGATTCTTTCATCCATATGTGAGATTAACAGGCCTCACACGTGGCCCAATGCAGGGTGTAGGACAAAAAGAAAAAAAAGGATTTTCTCCCTAAAGATTTAAACACACAAGCCAAGTCCAGATCATCTGCCTCATGACCCTCAAATGTCATTAGGATGCCACATGCTTACAATCACGACAACACACTTAAGTAAACACTTTTCTCAGAACACTCAAGACAGCATTGGGCAAGGATGTATTGAAGACAGAGCCTACCTGTCCACGTGAGCTCAGCTGCCGCTTTTCTACACTTTGCGTGGTGGCATCCTGGGACAGCATCCAGACGCATCATCTCAGTGCTGAGGCTCAGAAGCAGGATGAGAGAGACAATGGGTTATTTCTCATCAAAACCCCTCACCACCAAGTACAGGCAGGGCGCTCAGGGGTCCAGCATCCTGGTAAAAGCCTCTATTGTTCGCCCATCGCCATGACCGCAGGCCAACCAGAATGACTTCTGTCACAGCCTGATTCATTCATTCATCCAACCTAATGATCCCAGTGATGCGACAATGGGTCTCAAAAGCTGTTGGGTGTGTGTAAATATGTGTTTCTGAGCACCCATGGTCGTGGCGGTTATTAAGTAACCTGCAAAAACAAAACAAAGCAAAAAAACTAAAACTAAAAAACAAATGAAGCTCCAGCACATTTCAGCTTCTGTAATTTGTGTTGCTTAAATGGCACATAGATGCTAACAAGTGCTCAGATCCTCCATGTGCCCACAACTACAACAAAACATGGATGGGCCATTAACTACTCATCATCTAAGCTAGTCTAATCAGGAGAGAAAACGAGGAAAATGCCCCATTTAAATGAGAAAATGCCCAAAGAAACCGCACATTTACCACCACATATGACTCAGAAATAGCATGGCATGTGGGAATCATTTGATTATTTGTCGGCGTGCGTGTGAGGGTTGTGTGTAGGTTAGCGTGTGGGGGTGTACGGGAATAAGTCAACAATAACTGTGACCAGTTTTGAAGACTCTTGATGGAAAACAGCTGCGGTGACTGCGTACCTGTGACGTCTTCCGTTAGTTGTTAATGTTTTGCAACCACTGGATCTCACCCCTGGATCAGACGGCAGCAAAGGCAAATCTGGTCATGGCCCAATGTCTCCTCCAGATAAAGGAGCACCTTCTTTCACCGCATTGCACAACTGGCATGCTGCTCATATGTATACTACTGTTGTGTTTTGTGTAATTGAGTTTGGTCAAATGGTACTTTTCTTGAGGGTGCAATTGTATCAATATGTAACTGATGTTAGAGTCACGTAATACTTTTGCGGTTGCCGAGAATCATCTACTGGGGCAACAAAGATGTCAAGATGATCACAAGCTCAATCATTCCATTTATTTCACATCATATGATAAATCATAAAATACAAACATAACACCAACACCATCGTCCAAATATATTGATATAGCGAGAGAAAAACTTTTAAAATCTGAGTCTGTACCGAAACTGCACATCTCTGTCTGGCTGCATCGTTCCAAAGCCCCATCGCCTGATGTCGATATTTGGTATCTCCTCATCGGGATTCTGCAGCTCAATGTCAAAATAGGCCAGCATGAGAAAAATGAATTGCTTCAGCTCGTTGGTGGCAAAGAAACGTCCAGGGCACATAGAGACGCCGGCACCCCAAGGCATGTAGAAATACTTCATCTTCTTCCCTCTTTTGTAAAAATCAGTTTTCTTGCTCCCGTCTGGGTTCAGGAAGCGGTCGTACTTGAACGTCAGTGGGTCAGGATGGACCTCGGGGTCGATATGCACGGTGCTGTAAGGAAAGATGGACACCCTGTCACCCTTCCGAACGCGGTACTCCCGGCCGTCAGCCATTGGCATGGTCATGTCCTGCACCACGCTGCGAGTCAGGAGCGGTGCCGTGGTGAGTCTCAGGGTCTCCTCCACCGCGCTGTCCAGTATCGGCGTATTCCTGAGCATGTCTCGAGTCAGGTTGATCAAAGATCCACTGCTGCTGACTTCTTGGCCGGTTTCCTTGAGGACCTTGTCGACCTCTTCCCTCACCGCCTTCATGGCTGCAGGGTTTTTCATGAGGAAGAGGAGCAGCCAGAACGTTGAGGGCCCCGTGTTGCTCTGGGAGGCCCAAAGCAGTACAAACATGTATCTGTCAATCATGCTCTCGTCCATGCCGTTCTCTTCTCTGGCCTGGTGCATCTCAGACACCCAGCCGCTCACGTTGTCTTTTGTTTTGATGTTCTGCACAGAGAGAGTCTTCCAAAACTGTTTCTGCAGCCTTCCCACTTGCATCTTCTCTCTTGGCGGCAAAACCCCATAAGCCAGATTTGGGAAAAGTTGGTCATATTTACGGAATTCGGAAAACAAGGCGTCAGATTCTGACCTGTCGATTTCTTTGGCTTTCTCATCTCCATCGGCAGTTTTTGTCGTCTTATTTCCAAACAGGGCCAAGTAACCAGCCCGGAAAACAATATTGTAGGTGTACATGAATAGTCCGTCCTCAGTCCAAGCTCTCTCCCCTTTTTGGCCGATGCTGTGTAACATTATGTTCTGCAGGTTACTCATCATGGCTTGTGTCATGACTACCAGTCCATCTCCCATGAGGTTCTTGTTGCTGGACGCCTGGAGAAGGTGGTGGTCACCTTCGATAGCTTCGTAGCCAAAGACTTTCCGCACCAGTTGCACCGCAAATGTATTAAAGTCAAGTTTTGAGCGACTTTCTTTAACGAACGCCCCAAAAGAGAGAGGATCTTGGATGAAGGTGAAGTAAATGCCTCCCAGCTGCACGGTGAAGATATCCCCATACTTCTTTTCCATCCTCTCCAAGAACTTTCGAGTGTCCCTGCGAAATTCTAACACATGGCCCAGCCAAGGAATGGGTCCCTTATCCAAAGGGGGTTCACCTTCACGACGTTGTCGGAATGCTCCCAGCAGATATAATGCTGTGGTCAGGAGGGCAATCAGAGAAAATAGGATAGACAGCAGCAGCGCCATGACTGTTTCCTCTGGCAGTCACAGGGTTGAGTGGCTGAAGTTCACCATCTGTGGAGTACAGCACCCTTTGCTCCTCCCTCTGCCGATATGTCACCGTGTTACCAGGAACTCCTGGAATACCCCTAAACAAAGACATGTGTTTACACAGATTTGAGTGATCTAAATTATCCACCAAATTTTAATCAAAAACACAGAATTCTGAGTTGGCATCATGACTCATCATTACTCGGTATCGGAAATAGTTAACTGATGAATCTCAGTTCTTTCATTTCAGGTTAACTTTCTTTTATGTCTAACACTTTCATATCATAGATTCAATGCACAAAGTGACATAACTACAACCTCAGTGGGTTCCAGTTTTGGCAATTGTGGATCACAGCTCATGAGAACCTAATTTTTTCCCTTTTTCATATTTACCTTTTTGAATTGAAATTACTTTGAATGAGAAATTGAAAATTCAATTAGCCCAGCTATTTGTGTTTGTGTGTATTTGTGCAAGACCATGTTGGTTTTCATCAGAATACGATTCGGAAATCAGACACAGATTTCCAAATTCTTCTGAATCACCTTGCTGCAGAGAAACTTCTCCCATGTGAAGAGTGACGATAACAAAAGGTTTGCTCTGCTTTTAAACCACTATGGCTACAGACTTCAAGTTATATTTTGTATTCCAATTAATATTCAAATTGTCATCTTTGATCAGAAGCCATAGAAATTTTGTCAGTACATCAATGGACTAACCATCTGCACATGGTCGCTGCTTGTTTAGCAATACACAGTACAACCTCAAACATTCATTGATACATTTTCTTAAACCTGCTTGAACCTCAGACATGTGACATCGATAACCAACTGAGGCCACGACACGGTCTTGTGACAGCAAATGCTCCTGTGTTCTCATCAGAGAGAGCGACATCTGAGTGCTTTTCATCACATCGCAAACTCACCATTAGTAAAAGGAGCATTAATTTTCCCTTATACTCTACATTTCAGAGACTTACAATTTCAAGCCGCTCACTAAAATTGAAGACCACTTTAGAAAAGTGACGGTCAACTTGTAGATTTAAGTCTAGGCAAGCCAAGCAGTGAGAGTGCCACCATGTGATAATGGTTCAGGGTTTGAATGATAACTGGCCCGCAGGATAACATTAGATATGTGCTATCAGCTGGCACAACCACAATGGCCGTGGGGGTTGGACAGGAAAAAGACTCCAAGTACTCACTGGTTGTTTGCATTATCAGCTGGAATACATCAATGTCAATAACCCTTGATAACTTAAGGACTTTGAGAGTGGATGGAACAAAGAATCTGCGTGGGTCCTCCTCAGGCGATCCATGTCTCACACATCCACCCGGGGGTGTAGCTTCCCTGTCTTGACACCATCCTTATTGTTCAGGAATGGGCTCCTCAGTAAGGGGAGGTGGCGTTACGGGATGGGTCTCGCTGGAGGACTCCAACAGAGGCCTGGGATCAAACCATCAACACTGGTTTTGGATGTCTGCTCCACCACCTTGATCTGCAACTTAGTGTTCCAATTCCCACCTTTTGATTTCACTAAGTAGACCTTAAGTGAGTTATACATTGAGCGAACGAGATAAATTGTTCACCTGCGTGGTTGTTAGTAGTACTGGAGCAGCTGAGACCTTTGCTCAGGCTGTGACAGGCTCCTCCTGCCCCAGTTTGCAGTTCTCAGTTTCTTTCTCTCAATGCGCCTACATACGTTTTATCTCCATGTGTAAGATAACAATGTGGTTGGGTCAGCTCCATTCTCTCCATCTATTTCATCATATATAATCTGATAACCCTCTCACAGTCTCGGTGCATCTCCTCCCTTTCGTTGTAAAGCAAGATTTCTAAACAACTGTCGAAGATTTCAACACTGTATGCTGGTTGTTTTTCTCCTTGATCTTTTGTTATACATTAAACATCTGATTTGCTTATAATGCATTTTTTGGAGATTAAATCTCTCCTTTTGACACCATAGTTAACCAGGGGTGATGCCTTACGTTATGTCCAGTAAACCTGAAAGATGATGTCCACTCAACAGCTCTAATTGTTAGTTTTAAAACAAAAACAACCCCTTGGTATAGCACGTGAGGACATTGATAAACTCAATCAGTCAAGTAGCTACTCGAACACCCCAGTTTTGTTTGCTTGGTTGGTTTGAGGTTGTTTTTCAGGTTTTTGGTTTCTTGTGTTGCTCAAGAACAGTGGAGTGGATCTGTGACAGCTTTGGAATACATTTGGGGATTCTGGCTCCAAAAATACACTAAATTTGTAGGAATCATATCTCTCAATATTCGTCATTGTATTTTTTTGGAGATACGGTGAAGCTTGTGAACATTGATTGTAACATATTTTGTCCTTTACCATCTTAATCAAATGATCTTCTGTCATAAAAGCACAGTGCAATCCTAGACTTTTCTCTATCCTTGTTCCAGTACGTAGTTGTTGTGCTGTGTATTGCTGTATATTGTATATACATGTAGGTGTTGTGTGGCGGCAACTGAATCGTAGTGGGATTGCATCTTTCTCTGTTGATGGCGTCATTCAAACAGTTCACAGTGACACACTGACACAAGGAAGACATGGTCCTCAGAGAAGATAACCTCTGCCCGATCTGATATGAGGGCCAGGCGTGGGTCAGACCTTTTGCTTTCACTGTCTGTCACAGGGACAAATTGACACTATTCCACAAAGACCATTTTCCACTGTGATTTGTGGACAAATTGTGTCGAATTTGAGACAAATAATACCATCAATATGTCGACCTACTAGATGCCTGCAGGAGATACATACACCACAACTTGACACTCATCCGCCCAAATTGTCTATATGCCACTGACCCCATAAAAATTTTCCGTGCTTGAAATTCCTCTCTGTGCGTGGGTGGCTGTGCTTGTTTGGGATTTAATAACCTGTTGAAACAGTAACGTTCATTGACCTTGACCCCACGAGAGTACAATTGAAATGATCAATGAGAGCGATAAAGTGAGATATACTATTTAATGAGTAGATTGTGGGTCATTTTTTATTAAACCACAAACAAAACCTTGCTCACCCTATTTACAATGTCTATTGTGACCTCAGGTGTCATATTAGGGGAAGTTATTTTCCCTTATCAGTCGATAAGAGATCCATCACGTGTTGGAAAACTGTCGTATATGATTTGTTTTACAAAAACACACCTCAACCCTTGGCTTTAATCTCCACCAAAGCATAAACTTAACCATGAAAACAATCTTGGCTGAGCATTCGCGGAACTGTCCCATGCGCCTCTGCTGCATCTCAGAGAAAAATAGCGCCATCTAGAGGTCCATCTATATTATTAAAAAGGCCCTCACTTGTCTGTCTTCTCTCAATTCTACGACAACGAATTTGCTTATCAATCAATTAGTCGTTCAACGTTGAGGTGTAACTGAGATTAGGTCTGCGGGTTTTTGGGACTCCCTGCGTGTTTCCCCCCACTTTGAAAGACGTTTGCTCTTGTTTGACGGTTTGAAATACCGCGATACATCAATATGTTATTACACATCGGTGGGTGTTCACTTGATTTTACTTAATTGGTCCAAACATGTTAATTCACAGCAAAAGAAAGCAAATACTGCCGTGAGTGTGAGACGTCGAAGTACACAGTTAAATCTACTTCCACTAGATGACAGCAGAGAGCTGATTACTTCACGTTGCCAGCTGTGAACAATCTAACTCCAGAACAAGTTGCGCTGCATGTGTGAGGCGTTGACAGAGATGAATAATAATCAACAACATGGGAGTAAACAGTCCAATCTTGATCGGAAAAGTCAGAAGCAGGTGAAAGTTGCTGTCGTCGAAAGAAAACTCTGCAAAAAACGGCGAAACAATGAAAGTTACATTCACTTTAAACTGACCTGTTTTTGGAATTAAGCGAGCCGATAATCCAGAGTTTGGTGCGTGAGGAAAACAGTGCCAACAGTGCCAAGCGTGCTGAATGAAATGCCATCAATTAACAACACGCCCGCAAGTTTGGCACTTTGACCACTTCATTAAATCTGTGGGAATAGTTGCGAGTGTGTTCTCACACTGATCTGTAGCTGTAACATGCGGTTTGGGAACTATTTTGTGTTGTGGAAGCCCCTATTTTGAATACACCCTCATCAGTGGCGGTCAGCTGATCCGCCTACACCAAAGCACATGCATTTTATGGGCGAGATTTTTGTTAATATCTCACCTTTCATGTCGTTGGAGTCATATGCGCTACAGTAGAATGAAAATAAGAACAAGGCAAAAATACGGAATACGGTGTGTTAAATTCTCCTCCTAGTATGACGAAACGGGCAGAATGACCGTTTAGTGGCCTTGCCAACAGCCCTCACAGATGCAGGACGATACCGCGGCATCGTGACTTACATAGGGGGAACCGGGCCGGTCCACGGGCACCGCCCTCACCACGGAGCGGCACCTGGGCGGTGAACAGCGGTGGGAAAAGGAGGCACAGCTGCTCTGTTACATCGCTCCAAGACAACTGAGAGAGATAAACAATCCCTCACTCGTGCCCTCGCTTTCGATACCCTTAGAATTAGACTCAAGGCTTAAGACAGGCTTTTAGCGTCATTCAGTATACACAAAAAATATATAGGAAGAGCAATGGTTCACTTCAATTATTTTGAAATATGCATTTGGACCTGTGCAGTAAGAAAAAACTAAAGCAGTTATTTTACAGTATACTGCCATGTGCATCAGTTGACCCTTTTCGGGAATTCAGTATTCTGATGGACAAGATGATCTGTCCATTTGGTTTATTAAGACTGAATTTCACTGCCCGCCATGTACAACTACGACTAAGAGGACAGAATCCGCAGTGAAATGACTTCTGAGGTTGAAGTGACGTGTGAGGATTATGTCTGACATACATACATACATACATACATACATACATACATACATACATACATACATACATACATACATACATACATACATACATACATACAATGTCACTATTTCCATCCCGCATACAAATCTGCCCCCGACTCATTCGTATTCACAGTCACTTGTTTATTTTACGTGGTTTTAATTTGCCAAGTGTTACACGCATGGTTCGGTCCAGTGCTAGTGGATGTAATGCTGCCCTGAAGTGATACGAAAATCACGTCATATGCACATATTTGCCAATGTGTCATTTTTTCCCGAAAATATTAGGGCCACACCGCAGAAGTAAGTATTACGGTTTCGTCAGGTTAGTCATTTTGATCGCGTCCTTTCTCAAAACGTGTGTATAATTCTCACTTTCTACGGTGGGAATGCCCTATCAACATTTGGCTTACGACACCGCCGCGTCTCCGATATCCTCATCGAACTTGAACGCAGCACTAAGCTGACGTCAGACGTACGTAAAATGGGAGTTACATCACTCTGCCGGCTACATCACTGTCCGTGCGGATGTAATAGCCACTCTCAACCCCTGTAGCTTCATTACATAAGGTCCGGTGCGGTCCATACTCACAGCTTGAAACGGTAAGCATGAAATATCTTCAGATTTTGTCGTCTTGTGTCTATCGCTAACCCCAAATCGCACTTTCCCCCTCGGTAGCTCTAATGCCTTAGCCGGGGTTTGACATTTCCAGTCAGATCTCCGCCTCTCAAAGTCGAAGTACCTCCACCGCGTGGCTCGCCGGTCGTGTCGAGTATAATTTCGCTTTAAATGTGAATTGCGATCTCGAGATGAGTAGGTCGTGGCCTCTGTTCTTTTTCTGATAACCTTTATGGTGCTCACGTAACTTGAGGGGTAGTAGAGGGCGGCAACGCCGAGCCCAGCGCCCTTGAGCCCGCAACCCTGAAATAACGCCTTCTAAATCATAACACGAGTCTGAATTTTCATTTTCAGCAAAGATGTCTGCTTACGACGAGAATGAGTCGAAGTTTATGCGAAAAGCGAGGGAGAATCCTTTCGTTCCAGCGGGTGAGTACTCGTTGTTCTTTCACTGTCTCATTATGAAAAGTTAGCAGCCGGTTACGTTTGATGCGATACTGTAACTAACTCATTGTGTGGTTGTCAACCATGTTACTCCACTTATAATACATGTTTTATTCTTGATGTAATTACATAATTACGGGTCTTCACTGATCGTTGACTTGATCTGATTTTTTCTTTTTAGGAATTGCCGGATTCTTCGCAATTGTTGGGTACAGACTGATGAAAATGAGACATCGTGGTGACACCAAAATGTCCGTTTATCTGATTCACATGCGTGTAGCGGCTCAAGGGTTTGTCGTTGGAGCCATGACACTCGGTAAGTTCACTATTGTCTGAACTCATCATAACCAACAGAGCTGTTGTTTAATTAAGATACAATGGCTTCTTTTGACGTTTTCTATCTTTCGGTTTGTAATTCTCTCTTTAATGTGTCTAGGTGTGGTGTATTCAATGTACAAAGAGTACGTTGTGAAGCCAAGAGAAGAGTGGCAGTCTTCTGATCAAAAGTGAAGATGCATTCTATCACTGAATGGTCCAAAACATTACCTCATATTAAGGTGTTAAAGTCCTTTACAGATATGTCATATCTTTGGTATGTACATGTCCCCTAAGCAGTTTAGGTTCTGCTGTAAATGCCTATTGTCTAAATTGCAGCATATAGGCCCTTTCAAATCGTGGCAAACATAATTCTAATCACACAGAGCATGATGGCAGACCCTAAAATGTGGGGTTGGGACAGTCCAACTGCTCAGAAGACTGCAATGGGAAGGACAAAGCAGCCTTTGCCCAAGAGAGAGCACCCCTTGGTTGCTAGTGGGAACCAAGCCATCTGTTCTATATCAATTCAGAAAAATCAACATCCTCCGCTGACACACATGAAACCTGGCCACATCATAGAGGAAGAGGATGTGTAACACTCACAGTAATAGTCACTGCTTCTTGATTTTATCGTTAGGACATTTTTCAACAAGTCGTCAAATCCTTCTGCTACATGAAGACATTCAGGGAAGGATTGGCTGCATCACTGCTCCTCTACTTTAGGTAGCGCTGAACATTTTCATTGTAACTTAAGGCCCCTTTTTGTGTGATGTATAGAAAATCTGATCAGAGTTTGAGAGTTTTATGAAGTGATAGGAAAGTGTAGTACCTAAGGGATGAGTAATATAAGTTAAGGGTTAAAATAAGGGATGCTTTGAGTATTTGTATTTGATGAATTATTTTGCATGAAATCCATAGTGTTCAAGTGGGCATCATGGATTTCACCGGAAAACTGAGTGCAATGCTTATGCTGACTCACAGTTTAGCTGTAACCTTTGCCCCCCCCCCTCAAATATGAGGAGGATAGAATTTCTGTCAGTACTCTTAAGATGAAATGCATTTGATGCATCACAAATACTCAATCATGACTTTGTAAAACTGAGTTGGTCATTTGTCTGTGGCAGCATCGCAAACCACGAGTATGAAAATTGTATTCAAATTGTATTCAAAGGTTTTTACAATGGAAGTTATACACTGAAAAGTATCCTTGGTGCCTTGTTAATTTATTGTCCTGAAAGGTTTTTTTCCCTCTTTGATGAAAAATAAACATAATGTAATCAAAGCTTTTCACCTGTTCGTGTTTGGCCTCATGCGTATTTTCAGACACCCAAGCAGTTATAATTCATGCAAAGTCCCATTTGATTGTCCAATGATGACTTAATTGGCAGGGAGACATTTCACTGATGTAACTGTGCCCATCAGATAACGACACGCTCACTTACTGCACAGTGCCATTGGTGTATTGTTCTGATTCCTTTCACAGTGAAGCAATCAGATCTAGTTCAAACAGAAAATACACCTAACACCAGGAAGTAGAGTGTTCAGACGTGCTGAGTCACCATGACTTTTCTTTTATTTCAAAAGTAATCACGCGACAGTGATGCAACTGATTTCATCCGATAAGCTACACCAACACCCACAAGCCTTTTTATCTTGATATATCTACAAAAGTAAGACTGCATAAAAAGTAGATAAGCCTCATCTCAGGGTTGTAACTGGTTACTGCCAGCTCACCTTGTAAAAAGGATTCACAATATCTTAAAATCAGTCAAGATAGGAAGCTCAACATATAGCAACTTGGCACAAATTGACTCAAGACATCCAAAATGTTGCGATTTTAAAAACGAAAATAATGACGCTCATGCTGTGTATGGACAAATACATCTGCTCAGTGCGCAGTATCCAAATCATGACCAGTCATGCCTGGACGTGACTTCTGTGTTGTGTTGCATCATTTTGGAAATCCAGTTCACAAGAATTTCAACAAAAACCAACACGCAAAACCAGAATGACGGCGATGGTGAGTCGCACTGCCTATTCTGGGGTAGCAGTGGCCCAGTCTGTAGGGAGCTTGTGGGAGGGTGTATGATTCAGGCCCTGACACAAACCAAGAAAGACTGGAGGCTGGACTGATGGCAGGGGGGATTCCAGTTATCTTCCTGAACATTTGTGCAACATGATGGTAGTATTAGTGTGTATTTCCGTGTGTGCATGTCATTTCTGTGAATGTACTCAATAAAAACAAAGGTGGGAATTGCAAATTTTCCCTGTGGGGGATGTAGTAGGTGACAACGTATACAACACAAATATTGACATAATCCACATCACAACATCCCCAACCTCCTGCACCTGTACTGAGGTGGAGATGTGTATCCAGAATCCTCAGGCGTTTCTGCTCCCCATCTCCATGACACGTCAGGTTGAGGTCAGAGAGTGCAGATCTGTGTGACCCCCTCTGACCCACAGATGTCCTGCACATGTGTGGCAGGATCACATCACCTGCCGCTCTGCTGTTTGATGGATCATCTGCCAGACGCAGGACACAAAGGTCTGGGTGAAGGGGCGGGGGAGTGGGTGAGGGCAGGCAGGACTGATGTCTTATCTAACACCTGCTGCTCTGAGGCGAGGGGGGAGGGACGCAGGGCAGCTTTTGCTGTCACCCAAACAGGTCTTGTCGGAGGAGGGGAAGCATCCATAATAAAGGCGCGAGAGGGGCCGGGATCATGGGATCATTGGATCATGGGTGGTGGAACACTTTCGCTTCCTGGCTTCAATGGAGTTGGTGTGGAGGGGGTTGGTGGTGTCAAACTTAAAGAACAATAGAGAAGGTTTAAGCTCATTAGTAAACATGGGACCACCTGCAGTGCAGTATTGACCCGCAGCCACTCATCAGTATCTTCACCCCATGCCACATATTATCATCATCCTTATTCTTACATCCTTGTTCTTACATTATCCTTATTCTGAGCTTACAGCCCACACAACCTGGTGCTCTGCTTGTTTCTACACCCACGTGCTCCTCAGTGACGTTTGCATCTTGACTGCGGTTGAGCAACACTTTCATGATATGATATCAAAAAATGACAAAGACATTGATGTCATGTCCCGTCAGTAGCCAAGCAACAACTGAATGGGACACAACGTTCGCTGATAGTGTGTAAAAAAATCACAGTAGCGTGTGAAAACTGATAATGGCTCCACATTCGGCGTGGAAATGCCGTCTGGCGTGTGGCTGTGTGTATTCACACCGTCACCACTTAGCACCACCCGCTGGGACAGATTGACAGTCCAGTGTCAAGCCGCTGAAGGGGACAGGGGGACAGGGAGACAAGGCTCTGTGAGCTTCCATCCCCGAGACAGAGACTGTTAAATTATCACCTGTGAATGTTAATCGGCGGAGCACACAGAGGCATTGGAACCTCTGTCCGATGAAAAAGGGTTATTTCATTGTGTTAAATAAGTATTTTGATCTGGCTGATATTATGCCTCTCTTCAGGAGGCCCCCTCACATGTAGACGAGTTCCATATCTAAGGGATAAGCTTTCCTTCAAAGCATTTAACTGAAGGCAGAAATTACTTAGGTGTGTGACTTTGCTACTGCAAAGGTAAAAGACAGGATTCTGAACTCAATGTACTTCATCTTTTATTCAGAAATGAGAGGGACACTTCAACAGAAGCCAAATGGTAATAACCATCCCAGAAGTATCCTCGAAGTGATCAGACACGCTAAACAACAGTCAATATTTGCCTCTGTAGCACAGGCCCATGACCCCTGCTGGATCCTTGGGGAGGTACTCTGCGGTTGCCCATGGCAACCGTTGCAAACACAACCGCTCGGTTTGTGCTCGTTTCCAATGGCGTCTCGTTTGTCAAGCTACTGAATCCCACTGTCAGCTGTAAACCAGCCGCTTTATTGGTAATTTAATGGTAATTAAGATGGACAGAATAGAATTTGGTTAAGAAGAAATCGCCGTGACCGCTGAATCGTTACAGACATCCTAGTTTCAGGTTTGTGTGCCTGCGATTGTTTGTCGATGTTACCTGCTGTGAGGAGAAGGTCTTCGAGGTCTCTTTTAAAGGCAAATTTAACAAATGTACGAATCCAAGAACAAAAAATGGAAGAGCGCACGACCGACGCGCATCTCCTGTTTGGTGAGGCGTCAATTTTATGACGATACTTTACGCCTGACTTTTCACTATTTGCAAGCTTTCACCAATATCGGTCGAAAATTCGGAGGCACAGTGAACTCCTTGTGTGTTCGAGTTCGAACTTAGTGCTGATAAAAATGATATATCGTCATTTGACGCTGTTAAAGAAGCTGAAACGTGACTTGACGTAGGGAATGACGTCATTGCCGAGACGTCGTGGCAGTATAATAATTGTCCAAGAACAATAACAAGTCAATATACTAATACTAATAATAACTCCCCTCCCCCCATCTAATCCCCATGTAATCACGTCTGGGGGAACTGCACCTTGCAGCACACCGGCATCATGTCTGACGAGGAAAAGATGAAGTTTATGCGGCTTCAGTGCGAAGCTCTGCAAAGGCAGCAGAGGAAGAGAGAACTGGATGGAAGGAGAAGGATGGAGGCAGAGAACCAGGACCAAGTATCGTCACTGGACTTAGAGGATAACCAGGACGAGGCAGGCGTCTTTGAGGTGATCAGCACAGACGGGTGAGTGTGACAGAGGCCAGAGGCGCACCTGCCAGCTCTCCTCAGGAGGTCTGGGAGTTGGACCGTGACACTGTTTTCTTTTCGATTTACTTTTTTATCAGTGGCGTATGAGAGGAGAACATGAGTGAGACCGCAGGTGGATCACTCCTCCATCTACGGATCACTAACGTACCCTAGCTACCTACCAACCTATCCACCTTATCACCCCTACCTACCTACCTAAGTACCTACCTACCTACCTACCTACCTACCTACCTACCTACCTACCTACCTACCTACCTACCTACCTACCTACCTACCCACTTACCTACCTGCCTGATCAATTTGACAACTGTCACAAGTGTGACAAACACCCTCAAGACTTTGCTTTGCTGGAATCAGTGGCTTCCTGTAGAGGATAAGATAATGGAACTGCAGACTGACAGTCAGCGGAAGTTAAGGGAAAACCTTGAGAGGAAGTTGGAAAACTTGTGGAGAGTTTTTGAACTCACTGACCTAGTGTCAGATGTGTATATTGGATACTTGTCAATCAAACTCAAGATCAACAAAAGTCTTTGACACATTAGAAAGATGACTAAAATATTGACAATGAGTATGGATCAAATTCAAGAATGAATTTCACTTGTGTTAAAAACAAGTCAAGAAACGATCAAACTGTCACTAAGTGTCATCTATGGAAATCAATGTGATTACATCTTGGCATGCTGAACTTACTCAGAAGTTATTTTCCCACAGCCGTCTACAAATGGAGAATCTTCAGTTGATGGACCAGGTGTCAGAGCTGCAGGATGTTAATAGTCGTCTCCTTAAAGTCACGAATGACAAAGATCTAGAGTTGAAACAGCTCAAAATGAAGATAGAAGAAGAACGACTGGCCTTTGGAGGTATAGTATGCACATGTTGATCAACTTCATCACCCCGTTCAGGGTAGCAAACACTCAATGTTCGTTTTGTTTTGTTTAGGCACGTCGGGATTTGTGGGTGATGCAGCAGCTATCAAGATTGTGGAGCTGTCCAAGAAGAACCGCGTCCTCACTGCTGAGCTTGAACAATTCAAAATGCAATCAAAGAAGAACGGCAGCAGAGTGAAAGAGCTGGAGAGGGAGGCATGTGAATGAGTCACGTCTGTAATTAGGTGAAATGGACAAATGCTCATGATGGGCACAGTATGATAATTATTCTGTCTTTTCCACAGCTACAAACACTGTCAAAACACTCACAGCCTAATGGGAAGACAGCAGACAACAGGCCTTCGGCTGATTCTGAGGTACTTTCTGATTGGAGCAACCAAATGTACATTCAATTGTGCATAGTACCTTTGCCTCTAATCGTGTATATTCGTCGCAGGACCCTGCGACGGTAAAAGCTCTGCAGGATAAATTAGCGGCCGCCCAGCTGAAAGCAACAGAATATCGCAACAACCTTCAGGCTGTAACCAGAGAGCTGAAAGTAGCTCAGAAGGTACACTTAAGTTTTACCTTAGTCAGTGTTCACGGGCATGAATTAGTTTGTTAAGTCCTTGTCATCAGTCGTCATGTTTTTGAATATCTTGCTTTCTCCATGTAGGTGCTCGTGAACGAGATTGGTGAGGATGTCAATTTTCAGCAGTTACTCAACAGCCCAGGGAGCTTTCGAGGGCGCTCACAGCAAACCTTAGCTCTTCAGACAAGGGTAAGCTCACCACAACGGCTGAAGAAACGGTGGTCACACAGCTAGGGTAGACCTGGAAAGATGATGACAGATCCTGACAACTGTTTGGCTGAAGAACGATAAACACATGTCATGTTTTAGATACGGGACCTTGAGCAACAGCTGAATCAGTTTAGGCAGCTGAAAGGGTCAGGGGAAGAACTCCCGGCAGAGAAGAACAAGCGAGGCCGTCGTCAAGACAGGAACGTCAGCCACATCCGCGCTTTGGAGAAGGAGAAAAGGGAAGAATTTGAGGTATAAAAAACATGTTTGATATTGATATCGTGCACAAAAAGTCGCTGAGAGAAAATGTTTAAAATATGAATCGGGCTCTTTGTTCCACACAGAGGCTCTCCACAGACCACAAGTTGTTGCTGAAACTCCACGCAGATGTGAAGAGAAGGCTTGAAAGCTCCAATGCCAGGAACCAGTCTCTCAGTTCTGAGGTCAAAACTCTAAAGGCCGACCTTGCCACTGTGCTGGAGAAGAGTAAGAATGATGATGCTCTGGTGGAGGCGCTTCTGGTGAGGAGAACCTCTCTCTTTGTGACGAGTTTCCTCCTTCTGGTGAGGAGAACCTCTCTCTTTGTGACATAAGGTCTCCTTCTAGAGAGGAGAACGTCTCTCTTTGTGACACAAGGTCTCCTCATGTTCAGTCCATCTGTCTCACTCCTTCATTGATGTGAAGTTCTGTCCAATCTTAGTTCAACATAAACAAAGGATGTGGGGGATAAGTCGCTATGTGCTGTTCATGTTTTTTCTCTTAATGGACGATGGCTGTAAATGGGTGATGCACCCTTCTCATTCATGAAACAGCTTTCCTTTTCGGCTTTATTCCGTTTTTGACTTTTTGTCTCGTATTCCTTTGCTTCAAACTCATGTTTGACTCGTGAAATGTCAATACCTGACATCTCGTCATCTCGTTACCCCGACAGAAATTTCAAAAACAGCTGCAGGAGGAGCTGAAGGCTCGTCAAAACAGAGATTCCCAGCAGAGCGGGGAGCAGCAGGAGCAAGAGCAGGAGAACGGTCAGTCCACGCTGATCGCAGAGAATGCCCTCATTCAGAGGCTCACTCAGATCATCGCTGACAAGGAGGCCAAGGTCAAAGAATTGGAGGGAGAGCTCCGACAACTCTCCCACAAGGTGAGACACATTCACATGGCAGGGATATGGAGGATGTGTCTGTTATTTTAAAGTAATTCTAAAAGCATGTGTGCAAAAAGATCGAATTTTGATAGCATTAAAAGTCACTAAGTATGTATACCAACACAGGAGGAAGGAATGGAGAGACTCAGCGGAGCTTCAAGTTGCAATTCACAACATCGACCAGCAGAGGACGACATTAACAGTAAAATCACCTTCATGGGGTATGTGTGCTGATTGTGATGGATGTGGATGTCAAACCATTTCACTGTGCCAAAGTGCTTCTAATCCTACAATTTGTTGTAGTTCGTGTATTACAGCAAGCTAATTATTAATAGATTAGTCAGCTCAGCTCAGCGAATTCCATTTTAATGAAGTTATCCATTTTCTCAAGCGCCTGGAGCCTTGCCAGTTAATTTTGTAGGGTATTTTTATTGTGTCAGTATTTTAAAGAGCAGTCATTAAATATCATCGCAGCTTCTATGGATAAGTGGCAAATCTCCATTTCTGCTCCTCTTAGAAGCCAGAACATTTCAACGTGTCCTGAGTGTGCGGCGGACGTCAGCACGCTGATGTCCCAGTGTGCAGAATTTAAAAACCTTTACCACACGGCGTGTGTGGAGAAAGACAGACTCCTCGAGCTCCTCAAAGATGCCCAGACAAAGTAATGCTCACTGTGCTTTTTGTAACATTTCAGCGTCAACCTTTGTATTGAATGCTCCTGTGTTGTGACATGTGTGCAGCATTTCTATTGATTTTCTTTACATCACAGGGTTCTTTCCATCAGACCATGACATTTTAGGGAGTAATCTAATAGCCGCCATCATAATTAAATATTACGTTGCACTCAGGCTCGGCTTAGGCCCAGCATCGGAACATTTCCAATGACAAAAAAACCATACAATCAATGGGAAAACATCAAACTTATTTTGAATATATTCAATCCGATTGCATTTTCTGTGTGTTCACAGAGAACGAGCTATGGAGCAGAGGTGTCTTGAGACTGAAGAGAAACTCCAGGAGGAGAACGAGAGGATAGTAAACCTGGAGCAACAGCTGCAAAAGGCAAAGCATGAGGCAGAGAAAGTAAAAAGCAAAGCAGGTGGCAAGAGTAGAGTCACTTGACCAGAAACTCTTCAGAAAATCTGTCCTAGTTGGGTAGTTTAGTGCTTATCTTGACAAACAAGCCACATTGCTGTTTTCCTGAGATAACATTTGAGGAAAGAACATTGGAGAAAAATGAGGGATGAGCCAAAAAAGAAGTCTGGAGCAACACCCTATGTGCTTTCTCTTAAAAAATCTATATAGCTTCATAGCAGAGTGTACACACAGTGCAAACACTGCCTCAAAGAACAGACTCAGAAATGTAACAATAAAATAGAGACAGCAAAGGAGATTTATCAGGTGGGGAAGGAATCACAGATTAGATAGATAAAATAATCAGTTGTTTGTGTGGTGCCACGCGCTCCACCTACGGCTGGTGGAGGCGAGGACACGCGGGCAGAAGAACTCTGATGGTGAAGACCTGCCATGGGATGGCATGTTTTCCTGCAGGCTCAATGACAGCATGGACAACACTGTTACTGGGGGGCAACCGGCTCGTCCTCTGCGAAGCCCCACGCCCGGCTGACACACATGACAAACAGAAGCTGGCAGCAGAAATTGCCTCTTGTGTCATAGCAAACACACACACACTGAAAACACAATCATAGGAGTGTAGTTTTTTCCCCCCATCTGAAATCGGACCAATACACGATGTCCCCCTTTTCTGCAAAGTGAACTCAGCTGAACCGCTTTGACCCTGAATGGGAGAGATTTCAAGTGCGTGTACTGTTTACCAATGTCACTTGTCATATTTCTCAGAATATGTAGCACAATTTGCCAGGTCTGTTTACATACATAAGAAATTTGTTGAGTTTGTTGATTTGTTTATAACCTTGCAAATATTTGTGTTTTTTGTAAGCACAAATGATGCATGATATAAAGAAAAATATACAATAGATACTACACGCAGATATAAGTGAATACTGTTAATAAAGTACTACTCGGTGATATATAGTATATTGATACATGTTGGCATGTGGACTGTGAAAAGTGAAGTAAAAAATGTGGAGTTTACCTAAAATATTTCTAAGTTTGATATTGTGGCTTCACGCTGTTACGTGTAAATGCCGGACTGGCAAAACAACATAATAAACATCATAGTTAAATTGCCTTAATTTCTTCAATATTGCTTTTAAATATTACCACTAATCATTTCTGACTTGGAACCAGAGTTGTGGGAATAGTGGTTGAAAATAAATGCAAACTCAGCCTACACAAGTTCCCCTCTTAGGTCCTCCACACTCACGCACGCATGCACACACACACGCACACACACTGACACGCACACACACACTGTATACATGTCCACTGTATGATCTTTGGGTCATATTCCAAGCGTCGTCCAGTCATGTGTTAACCTGTTGGGAGGGGCCGCTTCAATTCATACCAACATCCGAGTTATTTTCTTCCGATCTAGCCAAAAGGATTTCAGCAGAAGCACCCCCCACGTTCCCC
>OMPJ01009841.1:0-13742 GCA_900312935.1 Carapus acus
TGGCTTCAGGTCTGCTTACGCTCACCACCTCAGCAGCTCGGCGGCTAATAGGCGGCGTAAAGACGGGACACGGCTGATGTCAGCACACCCTGGCTGAGAACCGGAGGACAAACGCAGGCGAAGGGAGCAGATTCCTCCTCCGCCCTCGGCTCTCTGCAGCAGCCCCCTAGGACTGAATGCCATTTTTTCTTTTTTCTTTTTTTACTACTCATTCCTCACAATGATGGAGCGCTCCGAATGGGACTGAATACTTCAAAAACAGCTG
Source organism: Carapus acus (assembly GCA_900312935.1). NCBI lineage: Eukaryota > Metazoa > Chordata > Actinopteri > Ophidiiformes > Carapidae > Carapus > Carapus acus. Next base: position 266 of record OMPJ01009841.1, read on the forward strand.
CTTGATTTCACGCCCAACGAGACTTTAACACAGCAGCCATAATCCTCCATTCCTTCCCCCCACCCTCCTCCAACACACAGGCAGAACAGGACCTATCAAACCACTGTTTGTTTCAAAATGATGCGTACACAGGCGTGATCCTGCCCAGACGTAAGCACATTATTCTGTTATCACGCACAACTGTGCGTCATATATCTCTGGGTGTCTGATATTAGGCAAGGGGAACAACAAGATTGATGCTCTCAGCAAGGAAAAAAAATCTCAAAAATTCTGCGTCACAGGACCACGAGGTCTAGAGCAGTGACCAACCCCCAGTCAAAATGACTGGGCCGCAGGAAAATAATACAGAACTTAAACTACTGTATATCCGTTTTATTTACGATCTGATTCTAAACGATGTGTCATATCTGCCTCCATGTTTCATAACATATCATTTCATATCTGCCTCTGGTCCCGAACCTTGGTATGGACCCACTGAGTGCCCGAGCCTCTAGCTTGCCAAGCTAGGGCGTTCAGCAGTAAAAAGCCACCCGGGTAAACACACACATACACACAGAAACAGCTACGGAAGTTTTCTTTAGCCCGCGAGTCGGCACTTTATTTCCCTCCCAACTATCAACAACGGGACAGGCAATAACAAGGATCCTTTTCCGTGAGGACATGCATCTTGGACAGCTAATTCTGTCCTGCTGTGACACTTTTCAGCAAGAGAATCACTCACATCTCGCAGTTACAGGAAGAACCATCGCAGCAGGAACCGCCTACGTCACTTCCCCTAACTATCCGCAACACTTGGCCAGTCCGTGAGAATATCCTCTGCGATGAAACTGGTCCATGGCGCAAAAAAGGTTGGGGACCAACGTCATCTCCAAGTTGCTGGTTCAGTTCCAGGCTCCTTCTTTTTTTTTTTTTTTGGGTGACTTTGTGCCATCCAGAAGAACCCAGCGCTCCTTAAAGTACCAAATAGCAAGTGGGTCAAATGAGGAGAAATAACCTATTTATAATGAGAGATATAAAAAAAAAAACGAGCCATGATCAGCAAGGAAAACAAGAAGTGACCAATCCCAAATAAACACACCCAAGCCTATTTCCCTCCAAACCTGCGGAACATTAAAAAATATTTTAAGAGCTATTTCCATCTGCCAATTAGGGCAACACGTTTGCCGCCGCCGGAACTCCCGCCGGCATCAAAGCTGCACCGCCAGCAGGGGGCGCAATTTCTGGGCACTTTTGCTCTCGATGCCTTATCGCCTCCTCCTCCTCCTCCAAGCGCAGCTCTAAGTGCGGCACATTGGCAGGAGAACGATTCTTCAATCAGCGGCTGACGTTTGCAGCGAGGGCTTAGGTGTGCAGGCTCCTCTCAGCCGTTTAGGGCCTGCTGATCAGGAGGCCTCGGCACAGCCCCAAACCAGGAAAATTTGCACTTTAGCCGCCCCAGGTGGCAGCGGTAGATAGGCGGTTCAATTTGGCGACAGGTTGAAGATCTTCATCGCCGTTTAATCCAACATGGCGATGTCGGCAGCGGCGGCGGCGGCGGCAGCACCGCCGCTCGGACCCGCATTTCTGTGAATGTGGAGGATTTGCGGCGCAGCTCCTCGGCACAGGACGCTCTGTGCTGCAAAAATGCAATTTCTGTCAAAGTCTCACCTCCCAATAGCAGCTCCTGCGGGGAACAAATACGCTGCCCCTGCTGCCAGGCTTTGTTCTGTTGCTGCAGCCGAGCGAAGCGACGTCATCGCTTCGTCGCGTTTTTTTTTTTTCTAGACATAAAGCGACTGCGGACATTTTCCAAGAACCGTTAAGAGGCCGCCATCATCAAATACTCTTCATTGCCTTAAACAAAGTTTTAGCAATCCAGAGGGAAACTGCGTCCCTGAATTCAAGGGAGAATTTGGGGGTTTGAACCAGCACCCTTTTGTTGAAACTGCTTCACCCAAGCCGTGCTGTCCTGTGGGGAACGTCATTGGAAAAACAAGGAGGGAAGCCAACTCGATGTTAGATATTTCTTAAAACGGGTAAGAACGCATTGTGTATAGTTTTGCAATTACAGTTACAGCCCGTACCTTTTTGTCCCTTCTACACCTCCTTAACTCAACCCTGAAACTGGATTTCAAGGCTACAATTTTTGGGAGACAAAAAGTATCGTACGTCTCGTATAATGTTGGCGTGCAGAATGGCTGCACTAGATTTGAAAAGATCAATATACAGCAATCATAGATTGCGAAGGAATTTTTGATTTGATCCCCATTCCATATATTCTAGCAAGAATTGCTTTACATTGTTAAGATGCCCGTAAAAATGCCCTCAGGTGGGAAAAAACGGGATTGTACACAAGATTACAAATGCAATTAAGCACAAATTTCAACACAAAATACAATTTACTATAGAAATTCAGAGATGCATCACAATTTTGATGACTGTTTTTGATTTTATTCTTATTTCCATACTTAAGCTGTAGCCTCTGAGATAAAAAATTCACTCCTCGTCTTTTTTTTTTTTTTTTTGGTGCAGTACTGGAATGAGGCGCATTGAGTGAAAACAATCGTGGTGATTGACAGGCTGCATCAGTGGATCCCTCCATGCAGCGGAGGCCTGCAGCAGGAGCGGCATCGCGGTCTCAGCGGACGTGTTTCTATACGCGTCCGCCTCCATCCGGCCTCCAGCAAACATCTCCCGCCATATTTCACTGTGGAAATGAGGGACGATAACAACAGCAACAACCGCTGTGCCTCCGTCCGCCTCGTGTAATGTCGACAGCACGCGCAGAATTGCTGCCGTTATCGGGCGATTTCTCCAGCCGCGGAAATGCACGGCCACACGCTACTGTGCGAAAAGGCAACAATCTTATTTCACATTTCTGCAATATCCACGCTCCACCGTGCCGACAGGATCCACTGACATGCAGGTACGGTATTTTAATATGAGGGAAGCTGATGGGGGGGATAGAGGGGATGGGTTGGGGTGGAGGGGTGCGGTTGCAAGGAAACGTAGATCATTAAATGTGCCCTTTATTAACTCCAGACTGGGAATATCATTTAAAATAAGCCGTGTAAAAAGCCTTTTTCCCCTGCAGTCTATCTCCCGCTCCATCGCTTCATTTAAATTTAGAGGCATGAATCTAAACTTGAAAAAGAACCGTTGAAGATACAGAGAAGTCCATGTGACGGCAATTGGCTGCCTCAGTCACACTCACACACAGATATTCTTCCCCGGACTTCTAAAAACGATGTCTAGACAATTCTTAATTGGGCATTAAGGAACTATTAACCTCTGCGTTTAGCGCTAATGTTACAAGTTGTTTGACCGGGAGTTCTTATATCATCAGAATTTGCATTGAGGAAACCATTTCAACATTTACTTAACTTATTATGAGTAACTGCCAATTTTTCTAATTGGGTCTAACTGTTATCGTTGTACGCTCCAGACTCCATTTGCCGTTTGTTGGCGGCCGCGTTGAGGATGCGCACAGACTTCACGAGCCAATATGAGGTGCTTGAATCAGGGGAAGGGAACATGGAGGCAGGAGGCATTATCTGAGGTAAACACTGCAAAACACAATATGACAAGTGCCACGCGGGGGTTCAACTTCATTTACTGAGCAGCGGCCGGACTGAATGAAGAAATATGGCTCGCCGCGAGCCGGCTATTCGCCGCCCCCGTGTGGCCCCTGCCAGGAGCCTGTAATTGAGGCGAGCGTCAGGGGGGGACGTGACGCGTCCTCCCCGTAGACGTCCATTGACAGATGGGCCGAGGATCAGCACCGACTCTCCGATAGTGATAGGCCAGGATGCCTCGCGCCGCGTTGGCCCCACAACAAAGAGAGATTCCGCCGCGCGATAATCTCCCTCCGTTCTGCCCCCGACAAGCTGTCCTCCGGTCTTGGATACGCCAGCAGGTCACCGGCAGGACACGCGGCCGTGTCAAAGAGAGGTAAGATGTCACACCGGCCCACCTGACAAAAAGGAAAAGCGGCTAAACTGCGGCCTCTTTAAACGGCCCCCGCTGACACCACGTGGGTCGTTTTCGGAATCGTCTTTCACCTTGTCCTGCGAGCGCGGCCGTATTAACATGCAAGGTGTGCCAAGGTCTTGGATCTGCAACCTTAAAGGTATGGCAGCAAGTCGATGCAAAATACTGAATTATTTATGGGGAAGACAAATAAATTCCAGGCAACAATGCGACGGGCAAGTTGGGGCCTGACTGGTTATTAACGCGACGTTGGTTCAGGAAACTTCGGGCTGTTAAAAAGGGCAAAGACTGAATATCTTACCAGTGGAATTAGTACAGGCGTCAAATCGATGCTTGATGGCCAGCGACCACAAGCGGCAGCTGAGCCGAGAACCGAATCGAGAACCCCTTTATGTTTGCCGGGTTATGTGTGCGTTTTGCAGCGGCGCTGGTGGACATTAAATCTGACATTTACGAACCTTAAAAAATCTACACAATGTGAACTTTCGCATTTATGCCTTTAGCGTTTGCTCTCCTTCATCCGTTTGAGCTGTTTCGGGAACCGGCTTGATTTTCCATGAATGTTTAAGATGTCTATGCTTTCCTTTTCAGGCCAGGTTTGAAGTGGAGGAGAGAGGGAGGATAGCAAGACCTGTGACCATTTGTCTGCTTGATGGAAGCGTGACAGTCCAGTCCGACTCAGGGAGCTTTACAGGATTTACCTTGTTTTCAAAACCGTTTAAACTGTGGAATCAAAAACGCTGTTGGCCGTGTGGCCGATGATAGCTGTGAGGAAATCATAAGATACATAAGCCCCTGTTTGTTTTTGTCGGCAAAAGAAAAGTCTCAAGTTTCCCAGGAGTGGGGAAGAATCTTGACGAATCCCCTCCAGGAAGGAGGAAAGAAAAAAACAACGTACTTGCCATGATAAACAATGACATGGGAAATGGCCTCGGTTGTCCTATGCCACTTTGACAAAATACAACTAGATGAAAGTGAAAATACAAAAAACACCTAAACTGACTGCAACACACAAACATATTTTGAGATGTGTGTTTGTGATACAAACACATATTGTATACACACACACATAAACACATATATACACACACACACACATATATACACACACATGCCTCGATATACAGACATATACACCCAAACGTATAAATACATACATACACACCTATAGATAAACATACACATATATGCATGTTCATACATAAATACATACATTCACAGACACATTTACATACAAATTTAAACACTGAGTACAAATTTCCAACCGATATGTGATTTACAACAGGTAGTACATTTTTTTGCTGAAATTCCCCCCAAAATTCTGTATATAGAATAATTCATGAAACCAATTAATCTGATTTAAATTGACTGATTCATGAAACTTAAGGCACCATTTAAGGCACCCTTAATTTCGTTGTGCCATGATTCTCTTGTTATGTTGCACAATGACAATAAAAGCATTTTATTCTATTCATTTTCCTTCTAATGACCCTTAAGCCTCCAATACTGAATATATGGCTTATATGCTGTACCTACACACTGCTCCTCTCTCTGTCAACACAACATTAAATCATCCTGTTGTTGGCGGAAAATCCGGAAATTTCCAGCCTGCCTCATCAAGCGGCTACGTGCTTTGCATTCATGGCAGCTCTGATACACCTGTTTATTACTGATGATAATTATGATAATGAAATCACACTCAAACCAGAATAACAGCTCACACATAGACACACTCAAACAACCTTGCGTACGTCTTCTAAGACAATCACCAGACGTTGCCTACTTGGGACGCCACCATCAGCGTCCTCTCGCCATCTGCCACATCCTGTCACGGGCGTTTCGTCCACGATGTAGAGACGCCACGTGGGCACACAACATCTCTGTCGCTAGCATGCTCTGCTCTAGTCCAACACAAAACCAGCGAAGATAATTTAGTATTCTACGCCCGACAAGAGGAAAGACGCCAATGCGTTCAAAACTCAAACTAAAAGGAGCCTGACGTGTGTCATCCACACGCCTCCATACTGTCCCGTATGGACACTATGGGGGGGATGTTTGCCTCGATTTTTGTGTTTTGATAACCTCTTTGGAAGAGCAGAGTGACAGATACCCACAGCTTGGGCCCTCCCAGCAGGCATCTACACCCCCCCACCACCCACACACACACACACACACACTCACACTCACAGTGTACCCCACAAATGGGACGCATAACGCCACAAATCCAATATGGACAGAAACGCTCCTGTAACAATCGGGCCTTAAGTGAAAAAATACATAAAAATGGAAAGTAGGTCACGCTGCAAAATTAACACTTACGTAAACTCGCTATCACAGAGTACGATGTTTAGTGTTTCGCCACCTGAAGTGACAGACTCCATCCGCCATTATTGGGCCCCACCAGGCGACAGCGACGTAACAGTGATGGTTCATCCAGTTGAAGTAAGCGCGTCTTTTAACAGGATCTTGAGCGTCACGGGCCTGAGTGAGACATGTCTCATTTTGGGGTTCTCAAAGTATCTGAGAATACACACCTGCCTCTCTGGCGTCTCTGCCAACATACAGTCGCAAAAATAGGCTGCAAGGTGAGAAATCTTACCCCAAACCAGAGAGAAATCAGAGTGACTGATTAATTAAGGACCCGAACCCGGTGCAAACACTGGGAGGCTTTTCGTGGGAGCATGACTGTGGAATGAAACGGTGGTGCCGCTTTCATAACTTCTCATTTTGGCTTGTGTTGCAACATTCTGGTACAGTTTGAGCTTTTTCTTTTTTTTTCCCCTCTATATTTGTCGGAAAGATTCGTTTGCACAAAGGGAACAAAATCCAGGCAAGAAGCTCAATTCGAAATGCCAGAGATGTTAATATCGCAGGTGAGCGAGGGCCCTGGTGTGGGGCAAATCATGCAACTGCAGCCCAGTGCTGGATTACTTTTAACAGATTTGACTTTTGAACCAGCAGCTATTCCGAGCCACACCATCTCCCAGCTCCTCCAGCCTCCACGGAGGAGACGAGCAGATGAATTGTCCCCCGTCCACAGAAGTGTCACGCAAAGCTTGCGGCGGGAATCATCCTGCGACATTAAAATTAATGCGGGAACGCCTCCGGCAAGAATTCCCCGATGTCGTCTGCAGACGCGGGCTCCAAATTTTTAAAAATGGTTTCAAGTGAGCGGGATGAGCGACTTTTCCCCGGACATTCCAGAGACGGGAACTTTGTCTCTGCATTGCAAATGTCACCTGTTCTCCTGTTTGTTCTTCTGTTCAGAGGACACTACATCTGGAGGCGTGTGTGTGGAGGTGTGTGTGTGCATGTTTGCTTGACAGACGTGCGTCTCCTGCTGTCAAAGCTGACCTTGATGGGTGTTGCCCCTGTCCTACTTTGGAGTAGATAAGGCCACAAAGAACAGCGACTGCAGGCTGATCTTCCAAATGTCCTTGTTGAAAGCCCGGGCTGATGGCCTGCCGCCACTCAGGCCGCACATTTTATTTCGGGCTTTTAGATGTGACTTGAAGACCCCGGTCACATGGCTCCAACTGATGTTGGTCATGTGACAGTCAGCACTGTGTTTTTATACTGGGTCTTCAGCTCTTTGGAGTAACTGAAAACGTATATTTTGATACTCACATATTATCAGATTTTGATATATTCTTCTTCTCTGCACTTGACCTCTCCTCAGATGGTTCGGGGGACCAATCGGAGGGGTCAAAGGGGACACCTCGGTGCTGCCCCTGGAAGGGAGCATGGATTTGAACCCCCAGTTTCCTAGTTTCTAGCCTACAGTTCAATTTCATCCACTCTGCAGCCCAATGTCTGAGAGCTACTGAAGGTTGTGCTTAGTCTTAACGACACATTTTCCCTTTTTTCCCCCCCATATTTTCACTTTTTGGGTTAACCTCAGCAGAATTAATGACAACTGAGCGGCGAATGTAAATAATGAGACATTTGGAGCGGAGCTTCCTGTGTATGGCGTGGGCGGATGAGTGTGTAAGCAGCCAGGGGTGAGGTACAATCGACAAACTTTATTGCTTTCTGTTTCCTGTGTTGTGGAGCTGCAAAAACTACACAGGCAGAAAATGACTTCAGTAATACAGAATAGGTGAATATTAACAAAGCCAAACAAGCTGCGGGGGTGAAGCCGGCGATGAGTTAACACTGTGGGGGCTGGTCATGGGCAAACAGTCGATTCGCTGGAGGGGATGATGGTGTTGGTAAAGAGTGTGTCTGCCCTGCACAAAAAAAAAAAAAAAAAAGGTTTTGGTGCTTGTCATGGTTCTCAAGCATCTTTTCAAGCAAGGTTTATCTTTATCTGGTTAGACATTTGATGGTTTGAAGAGAGGAAGTGCACAGGGAGACTTGGTGATCACAGCGTGCTAGCTAGCACACCCACAAGTCTCCCTTCTGTATGTTTCCTGCTTAAATTGTAGCACAGGTTGGCGTTCTGTCTTTGGTGAAAAGAACAGACACACACAAAAAAAAAAAAGAAATACTTTGAAACCCCGTTTGCTAGCTATCCTGCTACAGATCAATCATCTGCATTAGTGACCTCGGTCAGTGGGGGGTGGGGTGGGGGGAAAAAATCCAAAGCTTTTTTTTTTCTTTTTTTTTTTTTTGCTAGCTTGATATTAAACTATAAAACAGAATGAGGCAATCCCGGCGCGTGTGTATTAGTTGCGTGTAACTGCCTTATGAGAGCAGTAAAACACAGGCGCTGCCGCCCACCCAGGGACCATTTGACGAGCACAAGCTAAACTCGAAACGACCGCAAAAATCTCCAGCCTGGTGCAGGAGGGCATTTCAATAAATGCTGCTGGAATAAATGTCGGCGTTCCGCCAAATCTCTCTCTCCAACCCCCCTCTCCTCCTCCTTTTCCTTCTTCCTGTCCCAGTCCCTGCCTCCCTCACATAAGAGTCGAACCCATGGGACGCTACGCAAAGACACACTGCCACCCAACTGTCCCTCCTCACTGCTCTGCAGCAAACATCTCAACACAGCCGAAAGAGAAAATTAAAAAAGAATAAGGAAACTCGTGGAAGCACACTCAGGTACAGCACGCAGCTCCGATGCAAATCGCATCCTCCCATCAGCCCGGGCCTTTTGTTGGTAGCCTCTTTGATAGCGGGTGCCAAGTACATTTAGCGATACGGGAGCGGCCGTGCTAGTGGCCATTTGCATTCCTCCCCCTTTCCGTACTAGAGGTGTCACGTCTGCGCCGCTTTCCCGTTCCGGCTGTGATCCATCACTTAAAAAAACCCCAACGCCTGTCCCATTTCACCAACAAATCGTTTGCAAAATCCGTCTTTTTCTTACCCCCCACCCCGCCCCCTCCTGTGAAATAGCATAAGCTGTCCGCCACATTTTTTAAGAGGATTCCAGCGTCGCTAATGCGGCCGGGACAAAAATCACAACAGCTGCGTAGCCCACAGAGATAGTAATTGCACGGGTTTTGGTGAGCGTACACAAAGAGCGACCCTTCACGGCTTTGCCACGAGACACAAAGGGAAACATAAATCACAGCCAGCCAGCCAGCCCACTTTGAGAATCTTGAGCCCGAGTTTCACTTTGAACCCACAAACACAAAAGGGTCAATTACGGGGAGATAATCCATAACTCATTTACTTGATTAATGGTCTAATTATGCCTGTTTATGTCATGCTAGATAATTCGCTCTTTGATAAGCGTAAGCGCCCTCTTCAAACTCAGAATAGAGACAATAATGAGAGCGCAAACACGCGTATGGCTCCGAGCTTTCCGACAACTTTTAATACGCCGCTGTATATCAGCTGCTTTACATCTCGGCGCCTTTGCATATCTCGCCGCTCCCGCTGGCTGCATAAACACCCAGAAGAGTCTCCACTCTGCATGGGATAGAGCATCTTGTGAAATATTACTATTAAGCAACAGCTCGCGTTTAAGAAGCATCCTCTGCCGTATTTCTGCGGAGGCCATTTTCTCGCTGCTTACTCAAATGGCCCCCACGTCGCATAAAAGAGTCATAATCCCGCAGAACCAACACCAACTCCAGAACCGCCGACATCGCCGCGCAGCTTGTAACTCATTGCTTCGATTTTTTTTCCCTTCCAACCCACACAAACGCTGTTTAGCTGAGTCTCTTGGCTCTCGCCGAGCCGAGAGCAGCTTTTTCTTATAAAGATTCTTGGCCAATTTACAGCAAAACCACCTCTGCCAATGAGGCAACACTTTCATGGGTTGTTTTTGTGTTTTTTTTTTTTTTGGTTAGCAGGGTAACAGAAAAACTTTGTTGCCAATTTTTGCGAAACTTGTGGTGGGCGCTAGGCATGGCCTCTGGAATTCGATGCAAGTATGTATGCAGATGCACAAGGGGGATGTCAACAGTGTGTTTGTGAGAATGGCGGTTGTGCTACAGCTAATGTGGTGCCCACTGCCGTGGGTTGTCCTTTGCACTTAAGGGACACGGAGGTCCGGCAGCAACCAGGCCCGACTGGGGATCAGCCATGATCCCATTCAGTTTCTCAATATCCGTGTTATTTTTCCTGGTTGCGGAGCAGAAACCACAACACGCAGAAATTCGGGCGTTTCAAATCCTGTCACTAAACAAGTATGGTAGGGGTGTCTGGAAGGAGGGCAAAGTGGCCACCGAGACGAGGGCTGTGCGTCGCTGGAGTTGTTCTACATGGGCTTGAACCATGTTTAGCCGGTGCTGACGCAGCCCAGATGAGGTGAGTCAATGCGCTGCAATGCACTCATTTACAGGGACAAACATCCTGTGTTCCGCCGTACTAAACAGCGCTGTGGAAAGATCCAGAAGAAGTATAAAATCACACGACTGACATTTTCATGCTGTTTCCATTTTCTGTGCCGAGAATAGCAGCGGACAGCAAGGACAGCGGGAGAAAGACCAAAGTCCAACGCGATAATGAGATAAATTCGGCGAAAGACGGGAGGTGGATCTGCATATTCAGGAGAGGTTTGATTTCAATTACAAAGTCAAATGCGAGTCGGGTGACCCGAAACAGCGGCTCGGGAAGATAGAAACAGTGGGGAGGGCTGACCTCGAAACCCAGGTGGAGATGCTGACTGCACTCCTGGATCGGGTCCAGTGGAGGTGGAGGGGTGGGGGAGTTGGGGTTAGGAGACAAGATGGGGAAGTGGTGGAGACAGAGAAAGCTGCCCTCATAGCCCCGCTGAAGGAGGCTTAGTGCAAATAATTCCAGTCCGCTGCGGCTTCCAAGAAAACTATTCATCAACTGGAGGCACAGCTGGAAGATCCTGGCGGTCTGAAGAATCACTCTGCTCGGGCTCAGGGTCAGATAATTCAGCTCTCTCACTGACTGACAAAAGGAGGTTATGTCGCTTTGTGCAGGAGAGATGTTACATCTCGCATCCACCTGCACGCATGCTAGGTACCAGAAATGGTAGCACCTTACTGTCTTGGCTAGGTTAGTCTACAATCCCCTCTGCAGAACCTCAGCTGCTCGCTGGATACACAAGTGGGCAGAGAGCTGCAAGCTAGCATGCTAATTTCACAGTGAGGGCTGTCGGAATCAGAATAGCTTATTGGTCCCTGACGGTAGTTAGTATTTGTCACTCTTTGTCAAGAGGTGAAAGTATTGAAATAAGATGAATACGTGAATACGTGAGACAGTTCTAATTCTGCCAATTTAAGAAGAGCAGGCTAACGAACACAATTCGTTTGATTGCGTGAACAATCTGTCCTAAGATGTTAGGCTTCCCCTTTTTGTTTCCGGGTGGGGCCTGAAGCCCAAGTTCAAACAAGCCCCCACAGAAGAACCTCATATGCAAAAAAGTGTTCGCCAAGCATTCGAGTTGGAGATTTTTGTTTTGGCGATCAATGATGATTTCAGCGAGTCACAAAGTCTCTGCGAACTGAATTCAACTTCTTCAGAGTGAGACGTCTAAGACGCTGCACAAAGCTTGAAAGCTGCTCTCAAAAAATACAAAGTGCGAGTCAGTAAGGTGAAAGATTTTTTTTCCCCCAAACTGATACAGGCACAAATAAGTATGGCATCAGTTTACCTAAATTATTGCATTTTTGAACCAAGGTTCCACTGGGCAAAGAATGCATTTATGCTCTAAAGAAATTCTCTGCAGCAACAGCGGCGGATAAACCCAGCTGACAGGCGGGGGGGGGGGGGGTTGGCACCTCATTACATTCCGTCGGCGTTGAAGTGTGTTATTGAAGTCTACATTGTTGATACATTCCTCAGTCTGCAACTACGGCGTGTTGTTGCTGTTTTGTGCGTGCATGGCTTTTATCAATTCAGTCCAGTCCCCCCCACAAAACCTCCACTTCTTACTTATTTGCGCTGCGCCCACTTTTTATTTTTTTCCTGACGAGCATTTCCAGCAAAACGATTATTGCGCTGCAGAAGGAAAACAAGGCCTTTAAGGCGTTGGTTTCACAGCTCCCAACATGGGGGAGGGAATGCTTTATTCCACTGACGCATGTAAAAAAATGAAATAAAACTTCTAACTTCAGTGCAAATTCTGATTTTTCCAGGGATTAATTATCAATGCCACTTTAGTTCTGTTTTCTACAGCTTTGACAGTACCTCCCCTGCGACAGAATATAGATTTCTGCCCCCCTTCCCACCCGCTCCCCCACCATGGGAGCAGGACAACTCTCCTCGCCAATTATTGTGGATGTAGATGATCAACCCAACAAACCAGCATCTGACTGAAACCCCTCCCAACAGCTCTGTGTGGGAGGGCCGAGCAAAGGTAACACACAAATCGGCAGGCGCGGGAACACACAGCCAAAGTCAAATCTGACTCACACACACACATCTGCGGGCGCACACACATCAACGATTTTCACACATATCCAGGCGCAACTGCCCGCTGCTGTGCACAGCCCAGATAAAACGCCAACTCCCACTTTACGCCATCACTTTAGCATCTCCACCGATGTCTGAATATGGGAAGGATCCCTGCTAAATCATTTGATACTCCAGAGACAAAATTACCACCACACTGGCAGAGGTGGTGCATGTGTGCACACTTGTGTGTGTGTGTGCGTGTCCCTGTAAAGAGTCTTACTGTAAGTGAAAACACCAGGCGGGAAAATGGGTTTAGTGATGGGAATAGATGGGGAGAAGATGTAATGAGATCAGCAGCTGATGAAAGGAAATCCCCAAAGCTGCTACCTGCAAGGATACAGTCAAGAAAGAAGTTGTGTCCCTGATTAAATTAGAACGCGAGCTAGTGTGTGGCCGCGAACGCCCTCCAAAAGAAGGAGTGGCCCGCTCCGCTTTCACCGCCAGCTGCCGCAGGGAAAACGGGATCGGTGTGTTCAGGAGTTGAGGTACAGACTTTGTTGTTGTCCATGCAGCGCCTTCATGAGGATTTCGGGTGAGCCGACTTTGAGACTGAAATGCCAGGTAAGTCATTACTAAATAAATGTCAATATTCATAAATAAGAGCTGGTCCGAGTATCGTACGCGGGCAGCAAGCTCCCAGAAGCACTGTGTGTGTGCGTGCGTGCGTGCGTGTGTGTGACTCACA
>OMPJ01009854.1:0-14298 GCA_900312935.1 Carapus acus
TGTGTGTGCATACCAACCTGCACGGTGGCTCCCGGGCAGAGGATGAACTCGTTGGAGAACATGTTCCACAGGAAGCTGAAGCTGTTGTAGATCTCCTCTGGAGGCCACACACACACACACACAGAGGGGTGAAGAGGTGAGCAGCGCACGCACACACACACACACACGTAGAAAGGTGGCGCCTCACGTTTGTGGCTGGAGGTGGCGGCGTGGACGGCCGTGGCGAGCAGCGCCGGGCGGATGAAGACGTGGAGCCCCTGGTTCCTGTAGGAGGCGCAGGAGAGCACCACCACCGCCTGGCTCATGAGCGCCTCCTCTGGTGAGACGGAGCGGCGGGCGGCGGGCTCGGATGGTCCAGCTGCGGTTCAGATGGATTAGATTTTATGCCCTACAGATGAAGGTGAGGGGAAAAAAAGTAACACACACGCGGACACACACCTTCTTCTCCCGATGCTAGCTTGACCCTCCCGTTGGTGACCTTCACGAGACCTTGGTGCAGAGAGAGGCTGGAGGACACCACCTCAGATGGCAGCTGGTGGTCTGTCGGATGGAGAGAGAGAAATGAGGAAGAGGAGGAGAAGGATGAAGAGGATGGAAGATGAGGAACCATACCGGGCCAGTGCAGGAAGGCACCGTACTGCCTGCTCAGGTCCCTGAGCCAGACCGTCTGCTCCGTCAGCTCGTCCAGCCCCGCCCCCGACTCTGGCCCCGCCCCCCGGCTGGAGGCGTGGCCTTGGAGCAGCAGCGAGGCTATGAGCACCCAGGGCTTCAGCACCATGTTCTCCTCCTGGGCCCTCACCAGCCGGAACGCAGAGTCGTTGACGAAGGTCTGGATCTCCTCTCCGGGCCTCCTGGGGATGTGCCTGGTAAGGCAAGCGGAGGCTCCTTAGGAGTGTGTGTGAGAGTGTGTCCGTGTGTGTGTGTGTGTGGCGATGGAGTTCTCGCAGCACCTCGGCAGCAGGGTGAAGTTGCGGCGGTCGACTCGGCCCTCGGCGAGCCGTCGCACCGACACGGGCGGACCGAAGTAGACGTGGATGCTGCCGAAGTCGTCGCTCAGGACCTTCCGGGCTTTGAAGAGACCCTGGAGATCAAGGAGGAGGTTGAAGGTCAGACCATGCCCGTCCCCATCCAAGTGTCGAACTCATTTACACCGGGGGCTACATCAGCATGGTGGTGGGGCCAGATGTTGATGCAAACGTTAGTGGGCCGCATAACATGGTGCAAAGGGCCGCATGCGGCCCATGGGTCTCAAATTCTACCCCTGTGGTATGCTGAGAGTCTTTAAGGCGTTTGTGGGCCACATACAATGGTGCAAAGGGCCGCATGTGGCCCCTGGAGGCCTTAAATTGACATTTACAGTGTAACTGTCGCAAAAGCACTTGCGGGCCACTTAAGATGATGCTGGGGGCCGCATTAGGCCCGTGGGCCTAAAGTTTGACACATGCACACCACAGTGTGTGTGTGTGTGTGTGCGTTTGTGTGTGTGTCTCCAACCGAGGTGGACTCTTTGGGCTTGGGCACGCCCAGCATTTCCCGGGCGTACAGCGCCTCCTCCAGGATCCTCTCGTAACTGATGCTAACGGGGACCAGGCTAACGTCGAACACCTCGCCTTTGAAGTACGGCTCCATCACGATGTTCAGGAGCCCTGCAGCACCGTGGGGGACACACGGGAGACACACAGGAGACAACGCAGCCTTCAGATCGGGACGGACGGAGAATTGTTTTGTCCCCTTATCTTTGTTGACCGCAGAAAGGCCAAACAATGACGCGCAAAGTCCCTTTGTTTGGGTACAAAAGTACAAATAAGCGGTAAATAAACAGAGGGGCCGAGGACGCCGTCTCACCCAGTTTAGGCGTCAAGGACTTGGACGTCCTGCTTCGGGTTCCCTCCAGGAAAAACTCAACAGGGGCGACTCCGTTCTGACAAACACGTACAGAAGTGAGCAATTTGTTTTCGAGGTGTGAGGTCAAATGTTGAGGCGGAGGCGATGGCGACGGCGACCTCACCCTGAGCATGGTCTTGACGTACTCGGAGAAGACGGCCCAGTACAGCTTGTCCCCGCCGAAGGACCTTCGGATGAAGAAGGCGCCGGACATCCGCAGCATTTCTCCGACAATCTTCATCCCCATGAAGTCTACACACGCACACAGTAGTACCTTGAGATACTAGTTCAATTTGACCTAGTTACACCCTCGTTGTCCAGGTTTACACTCGTGTCCCCTATGTCCAGTTCCTTGTATGTCAAGGTACTACTGTGGTGTATTGAAACATATTTTTTTCTCACCCATGCCGGCGGCGATGACGGGCAGCGCGAGGTCGTACGTGTAGAGGATGTAGGACATC
This sequence comes from Carapus acus, assembly GCA_900312935.1. Taxonomy (NCBI): domain Eukaryota; kingdom Metazoa; phylum Chordata; class Actinopteri; order Ophidiiformes; family Carapidae; genus Carapus; species Carapus acus. Next base: position 2,346 of record OMPJ01009854.1, read on the forward strand.
AGCAGGAAGTCCATGTAGCTGCGATGGCTGGGCAGCAGGACCACAGGGTGCTCCTGGATGGCCTGCTGCAGCTGAATACACCCACAGGCGTCAGAACCCAGCCAAGGTGTGTGTGTGTGTGTGCGTGTGAGTGTGTGTGGTCCCGCTCACCCTCTGGATGCCGTCCTCGTTGACCTTGATGCTCCTGAAGAGCGCTTTGAAGGCCTTGCTGAGCGTGAAGGCGAAGAAGCGGACGGTGCTGAGCTGCAGGCGGTGAGCCATCTCCTCCAAGATGGAGGACGCCTCCTCCTGGACCACGGCGACGTCCCCGCCCATCTCTTGGGACAGCTGAGGTGAGACGCACAACAGTATTTTCGCAAGCGTCAGTGCGTATTCCATCGCAGGCCCACTGCACAGGCGGCCTCGTCCCCGCCCCACGAACCTGTCTGATGACGTAGCGGACGTGGTCGGACTCCAGCACCATGGCCTTCAGGGTGTCCACCCCGCAGGGAGCGACGCCCCTGTAGACGGTGGGCGTGTAGCATTTGAGGGCGTACCGCAGGTCGCTGGACAGCCTCCTCTCCTCCAACATGTCCTCAAAGTCATCTCGCTTCTTCAGCATCGGGTCTCTGTGCTGTGGAAACATCATCCTCACGTGAGGTTGGATTGTTTAAGTATCTTGTTTCAATTCAGCTATATGAGATGAAGGATGGAGTAAAGGATTTATTTTGGCAACAACACTAGAATTAGGTTCATCCTCAATCGAGGACATCTGCTATACACATTATTCAGAAATATCTGTTTGTGTAAAATTTATGGCATAGCTTAATTCTCATTATTTTGCATTATTTTGCAAATTGAAATATGGTAGAAATGACTGGCACAATTTCATTAAGATCTAATTCTCGCGATATGTGACGTGTAACGAGTCGATTACCTATCTTTATGTCAGGGATTAGATACAAATTCCTTATATATACGTGCTTTTATTTCGCGCAGCAGCCTCCTTTCATTTCAGATTTCAACTCCATACAAAGTATTTGCTCGTACAGCAATGGCACTATGATCGAGACGGAAAGCATCGCTAGCTCGATTGGAATGTTAACTGTCAAAGAGAGGCTACTTGTTAGCTTAGCCGATTAAATCACTGGAAAATGCCATACTTACCGAATAAACAGCGTTCGAAGCCATGCCTTGTCACGCTTTGCTACACATATAAGTCTGCTGCAATGGCACACGCGTGCAACCTATAGCGAGCGGCCACCTTTTTGTCGTTAAATGAAGATATATCCACATGAAGTGCCACACATGGGCGTGACAGCCGCCGCTTCCGGGTTCGCGCCGCTAGGCTGTGCTAGTAGATGCCAGAGTAATCGATGGGGTCACAGCGTCACATGAACGGAAAGTTCTCCCGATCAGACGTGAAGTTATTCACAATAATGGAAATTTTCTGAGCCTGTGCTATCGCAATGAGATACATTTAATTTTGACCTCCTCACATTTGTGGAGACCTCAATTTTATCAAGGCGTTCAATTCAGCCAGCCTGCGTAATTTCAAGTATATTCTGTGGGTGATTTGGTGAGTAGGAAAATTGTTCTAGAATCGTGGTGCTGCAACAGTACTAAACTTGACCTAACAATTGTTAGTCCTTATTTCAATATTTACTGTCCAGATATTCAAAAACTGTAACCAAATACTGTTATCTGCGCACCGATGCAGTGTTTCCTTCATTTCTGTAAAATGTTGTATGCAAAAATAGAAGACATGACTGCCAGAATTACGTATTACATCTTTAATTTTTTGCAAAACAAAGACTGAATACAGACAAGCCTGGACTGAGGCGAAGGAGTCCCAAGTCCTCTCCATGCAGCGTGCAGTGTTGCACACGAGCAGAACCAAGCAGAACCCATCTCCAGCCGTGACCTCATCATGGAATGTACCATTCCCATGTTCACACACTCTTCACCTCGCCAACTTCTAAAACTCGGTGCAACAGGGTACTCGTTAAACAAATGTGCAGTCACCATGAACTTTTTACAGCAAAAACGAACAACGAAAAAAAAAACCTCACTAAACCGCTTTTCTTTAGGGTTTAGTTCTTGCAAGGGTAGAACGCTCCAGAACACGAGACCGTCGGCGGCCGCACCAGACAACATGAATGACAATTTCTCAAGTTAACTGCAAGTTTAAGGATGAATGATTTGAAGTGAGGCTCGGGGGGCAGGGGGAGAGTTTACAAATTTAATCCACTTCCTCCATGCGTGAGGCGTCGTCCTCGCCGTCGCCTTCTAGTGGAGGGATCTCGTCGGGGGCGGGGGCGGAGGTGGTCTCCTCCGTGGGGACTTCGTCGTCGTCGATGCCTGCGGACAGAGCGGAGCGCGGTCAGGGTTGAGATAGTTTGAAACAAAATGGCGGCGGGTAGTGGGCGGGGCCTCACCCAGGCCGAGCTTGATCATTCTGTAGATGCGGTTGGAGTGCGTCTGTGGGTCGTCCAGGGAGAAGCCGGAGGACAGCAGCGCCGTCTCGAACAGCAGGATGACCAGGTCCTTCACCGCCTTGTCGTTCTTGTCCGCCTCCGCCTTCTGCCGCAGGGTCTCCACGATGGGGTGGTCGGGGTTGATCTCCAGGTGCTTCTTGGCCATCATGTAGCCCATGGTGGAGTTGTCCCTGAGAGCCTGGGCCTTCATGATGCGCTCCATGTTGGCCGTCCAGCCGTAGGTGCTCGTGACGATGCAGCACGGTGACGACACCAGTCTGTTGGAAACTGTCACCTTGTTTTGGAGGAAAGGGGGGGGAAGAGGATTGGCCAAAATGTGAGTAAACGCGTTTCATGCAGGGGAGAAATCCAGGTTAGACTCGTGCGGCAGTCGGGTTAGAACCTCAAAAGTCCAAAAAACCAAGCCTGGGGGTTTAATCACAGCGTGTTCAGACACGTCCTGATGTCCGGTTGAGTGTTAATGTTTAGCTAGAGGTCAGGCGTCAGTCTCAAAAAAAGGTCAAGCATCGTTTTCCATCCAAAGCATCTCCTTTTCACACAAAACAGCAATTCTTATTCAACTACTGCCTACACAGGCTGCTAGGGAACTATTTAAAAAACAACCACACACTTGGCATCCATCTCAATGCTGCATTAACTCACCACTTAACCGTTAAGGACCAGTTAGGGCACCTGCCAAACAGAAACCGTCAGCTGCTGCACCTTCGATGAGGTTTTGCCGCAAGCTCCGGCAAAACTACTAACCTTCTCCACTTTCTTGTCCAGGATCTCCTTCATGAGCTTGCACAGGTTCTCGAACTTGGTCTTGTCCTCCTCCATCTTCTTCTTCTCCTCCTCGTCCTCGGGCAGCTCCAGGCCCTCCTTGGTGACCGACACCAGGCTCTTGCCGTCGAACTCCTTCAGCTGCTGGACGCAGTACTCGTCGATGGGCTCCGTCATGTACAGGACCTCGAAGCCGCGCTTGCGGACGCGCTCCACGAAGGCAGAGTTGGCCACCTGGTCCTTGCTCTCACCTGGACCAGAAAGGGGCATTAGTCGATGAGGCCCTCTCTTGACATTTTCTCGCGCACGCTTCGGTGGATCTTGTCGTACCGGTGATGTAGTACACAGACTTCTGGTTCTCCTTCATGCGGGTGAGATACTCTGTGAGGGACGTCATCTCGTCCCCAGACTGGGAGCTGTGGTAGCGGAGCAGCTCTGAGAGCTTCTTGCGGTTCTGGGAGTCCTCGTGGATGCCGAGCTACGGGCAAAAATATTGTTGTTTACAGTTGCCGACAAATTGTTTCTGGATTCTCTTACATTTAAAGCGCAGCCAATCTAGGAAATGATCTAAGCAGAGGATAATCTGCAGTGTGAGCTCTGCCACTCTACCTTTAGTCTGCAATTAATGCTCTTTAACGCTAATCGGGAAGCTCTGAAACGCTACACTACTGTTAACCTTCAAAATCCATTGAGGCACTGAGGTGGAGGAGAGGCAGCGTGAGAAGAGATTCATTAATTTTTAAAATGGCTTTTGAAAAACAGCGACATCTAAAATGGCTGAAGCTCCAGCTACCTTGATGTTCTTGGAGAAGGCCTCGTAGAACTTCTTGTAGTTGTCCTTGTCTTCCGCCAGCTCGGCGAAGAGCTCCAGGCATTTCTTGACGATGTTCTTGCGGATGACCTTGAGGATCTTGCTCTGCTGCAGCATCTCTCTGGAGATGTTGAGGGGCAGGTCCTCGGAATCCACCACGCCGCGCACGAAGTCTGAGGAGGGAAGGCCGTGGTTAGGTTAGATCATCCGAGAAGCGTTTCTGGACTCTGCTGGGATCGACCGAACGAGGGTGGACTTACTCAGGTACTCTGGGATGAGCTCCTCGCAGTTGTCCATGATGAAGACTCTCCTCACGTACAGCTTGATGTTGTTCTTCTTTTTCTTGTTCTCAAAGAGGTCGAAGGGGGCGCGGCGAGGGATGAAGAGCAGGGCGCGGAACTCCAGCTGGCCCTCCACGGAGAAGTGCTGGCAAGGGGGAAGATGTTGAGGTTAGGGAAATGATGGCAGCGGGAATCTTCACATCAGGCTGGGACATGGAGGAGAAGCTGGTCTGGGTCTCGCTACCTTGACAGCCAGGTGGTCCTCCCAGTCGTTGGTCAGGCTCTTGTAGAACTCTCCGTACTCCTCGTTGGTGATGTCGTCGGGGTTCCTGGTCCAGATGGGCTTGGTCTTGTTCAGCTCCTCCTGGTCGATGTACTTCTCCTTGATCTTCTTTTTCTTCTTCTTGTCCTTGTCTTTGGAGTCGCCCTCCTCGTCCGAGCCCACGTCCTCGATCTCGGGCTTGTCGTCGCCCTCCTCCTTGTCCTCCTTCTCCGTCTTTTCCTCCTCGGCCTCGTCGTCGCTGATCTCCTTGTCGCGCTCCTTCTCCACCTACGATGCAACGGAATGGTTTTAAAATTGGACATCACACTCACAGCTGGTAAAAATGGAGTGTTTGATTCAAAGTTGTCCTTACAAACAGGGTGATGGGGTAGCCGATGAACTGGGAGTGCTTCTTGACGATTTCCTTGACCCTCTTCTCCTCGATGTACTCGGTCTGGTCCTCCTTCAGGTACAGGACGATCTTTGTTCCACGGCCAATTGGCTCCCCTGAGAAGAGAACACGGCCACCATCAGCATTATATTCTGGGGGTAAATTCTCATACAAATGAAGTTGCTACTAGGGATGTCAGATATTGGCTTTTTTGCCGATATCCGATGTGCCGATATTGTCCAACTCTCAATTTACCGATACCGATATGTGCGCCGGTAAACGCTTCAGGAGCGCATAGGCACTATTTCAGTGTAACGGAAGCATTATTGTATTTTTATTGTTTTTTATCTTAATCGGTTTTAAAGCAAAAAATTCCGATACCGATATTACATTTTTATGCTAATATCGGGCTATATTCTCTAGTTGGTACCAAATGCAATGTGCAGCTATTTGCCATTTGAAACCAAATTAATGGAAAATTTGAGGTTTTGAAAGTCAGCTTTGAAGCACTCGGGTGTAATTTCAAGAACATTGACTTCTACAGGCTCAGTGTGGTTTCAACCAGTATATGTGGTGCACATATCCTAAATTTTGAGGATAAAGCAGGGCAGATGATGGCAGTCAATGAGATTTATGCGTCTTTTCATATTTCAGTCCAAAATGCAAGATGGAGGACAATACAAATCATGCCAAGAAATAGACTCTGGTAAACCCTTCCACACTCTGTTCGATCCTTCCCACTTCATCATAGCTGCCACGATTCACATTTGTATCTGTTGTTGTATCTGCTGTATTTAGATTTTTCTTCTACTTTTAATATCAATTTGCACCAGAGCGCAGCACCTTAATTTCCATACACTATGTAAATTGCCATAATGACAATAAGATTGCAAATTCCTGATGTTGAGGGTAGCAATCAGGATTTTCTACATACCGCTGTCCACCCTGACGGTGAAAGAACCCCCGGCGGAGGACTCCCAGGCGTACTGCTCATCATCGTTGTGCTTGGTGATGACAACCACTCGCTCGGCAACAAGGTAGGCGGAGTAGAAGCCCACGCCAAACTGACCGATCATGGAAATGTCAGCTCCAGCCTGCGAGGGGGCACAAGTATCGTCAGTTTCCACATTAGCTTCAGCTAAAGCACCATCAAGTGTCGGCAGCTGCTGCCGCCGCCCTGGACTGAAGTGTCGCTGTGTCGTACCTGCAGGGCCTCCATGAAGGCCTTGGTGCCAGACTTGGCGATGGTACCCAGGTTGTTGATCAGGTCAGCTTTGGTCATGCCGATTCCAGTGTCGACCAGGGTCAGGGTGCGCTCCTCTTTGTTGGGGATGATGTCGATCTTCAGCTCCTTGCCGCTGTCCAGCTTGGTGGGGTCAGTCAGACTCTCATAGCGGATCTTGTCCAAAGCCTTGAAGGAGAAAGGGAGATAAAATGTGAGGAACAGGAATGCATGATGCCTCAGGTGATTGAAGCCGGAACAATGGCAATTGATTCATTTCGGTTCGACTCACATCAGAGGCGTTGGAGATCAACTCCCTGAGGAAGATCTCTTTGTTGGAATAGAAGGTGTTAATGATCAGGGACATAAGCTGGGCGATCTCTGCCTGGAAGGCAAAGGTCTCCTCCTCTTGGTGCATTTCTTCAGGCATCTATGTCAACACAAACAATACAAAGGTCAAATAGTCTCATCAAAACATACACCAGGATTCAAATCTGACTCAACAGGAGAGGCAAAGAGTAGGTTGGATACAGCAAGGGCAGGCATAATCGATCCGGCTCGATACCGATATTGCTGCAAGGCTTCGCGGATCCACACCCGGTTTCGTAACATCTCGCTGCTCCGGCGTAGCAAACATGGCGTCGCCCGACAGACAATGGACAGAGCCAACACGTGCGAGGAAACCAAACACACTCGTGGAAACCGGGGGGGGCGCAGGCCGTGTTTGAGGTGCCATCTCCGATGATCGATGACGTTTTAGACCCGTCGAATCATCGGAGGATGAGGACCGCAGACTGTAATTTGACACGTGTATCCCCCCACACACGCACATCGGCGACACAACGGCGGCTCATTCAGGGGTCGAAATTTCGACGCCATTACCAAGCTATCTACCGATGATCTTTCCAATAACAAACAAAGACAGTTAGGTCGCCGTTGAAGGGGGCCTTATAGGGATTCGCGGCCGATAAAAGCGTAAATACAATGCTGGAGGGGGGGCGAGTAACGAGGCGAACTGATGCCCAGGTCGCCTCCTCCGCTCCGGCCAGTCTCCGGGCGAAAAGTCCGCCTCGCCGGCCACCGTAGGGCCCCAACAACGAATTCTGCGCCGTCATGGTCACTTCGTACACCTGCCTCTCCCCGGTCCTCAAGACGGTCGGCCCAACGGCGCAGAGTGTCGCATTTTTCAGGGGGGGAGGGAGGTCGCACGACAATAACACTGGCATGATTTCTCCGTCGCGACGCTGACTTTGTACCGGATTAGTTGGGAGTATTTACCGGGGGAGGTCTTCACCACCACGCGGGTGATGGGAGAAGCGTGGAGGGGTCGACCACCATACAAGCGCCGGGCCCATTTTGATTCAATGAATGACTACGATACGCTCCATTTTGAAGGGTCAAGCCATGCGCTATTCTGACGAGTGATATAATACGTACCTTGTGTTCTTTTCGGTGACTTTTCTTGAATAAAATGCAACCACTGTGATGTCCCTACCGCACTCTGACGCCGGGAAAAGCAAAGGGACTTCCTGTTAAAATTCAGGATTCTATATAGGCACGCGGTTGAGCCAGAGGGTGTATCCCTCCGCGGGGCAGCCTATCGATGTTGCAATGAAATATTTAATGAAAGTAAAATTAACTGCCAAATCATTAATATTATCGGGTTCATTCGCTTACAAATAAGACTACAAATTTAGAAAAAATAAACAATGTCGAAAAGCATTCAACGCAGTATTTCTGTACCTCTGTATTTACAATTAATTATCGTGGTAATTACGCATGGGTAAACAATGTGTATTTTAAATCAGAATAGCAATGAGCAACGTTCCCGAATACCGCGTCTTGGCTCTCCGAAAACAATTAGTTTGGCATTTTGTATCTAAAAAGAAAAAAACAAACAAACAGAGTGTGAACCATACCATTAATGACTTTTACAACTCTGTCCGTGGCCTGATGATGCTTGCCGGGTGAATGAAACACTGCGAAGTGACTCCTGAACAAAGTGGGTGGCGTAATAATTAAAATGCTGACCACAGTGGCGTCATGTTTATATGTATGTGATGAAACATGCATCAGCGATGTCATAATGATAATTACAAATTGTTTATTTCTAGCTCGTGGAATTATATCCGACGTGCATCAGCGTCTTTACGCCCCCCTTTTCCTCTGAATGTGACGCTGCAAAAGAAAAACACACGTTAATGACCGATACTCAACGGCATCAAATCACAAAAGTTCATTTTTCATCACAGAACATTGACGAAGAATGGGGATCTATTTTACCCGACGGAGGGATATTAGAGAGCAGGTGGGTGCGCTGCGTTCCTTCTCGCACTTTCCATGAAAAACCCGCCTAAAAGTGACGTCACAAGCTTGTCAGACACAGGCCTCTGAATGCAGTGCGGCTGCTGTGGAGACCAAAGCAAACACGATCCTGTAAATATTGTTTTTACCGCAAGTAGAATGTAAACAAAAAAATTAGCAAAAACTCATCTGTTGTTAAAATGCATAACATCCCCGCCTCAAATTAAAATCTTGACAGTCGTATTTTATATTCAATTCCAGTACTCCACCAGCCAGAGCGTCAAATCTACTGTCCAGACTGTTGACAAGAACATTTTTTAGCAATTTTTATATTCTACCTTTCACAAATAGAGGCAACGTGAAACGAAGCTTTCACTGTCTAAAACAGTTGAAACCCCAATTTACAGGCAGCAACAAAGCAACTGCAACACTGTTTTGTATGTGCACGCTTTAAATCGATTCCATTCATGTTGTCTTCACTAATAGGCTGCTATCATGGCTCAGAGTGACGGAAAATTTACTATTTTTCCACAAATTTTCCTTCAAGTCGAATATTGTGGATGTTTCTGGTCGTTTCTGTGGTCCGGGTGCCCCACATCGCTAAAACAAACGCACCTCCCGCCCAGACCGTGGTGCGTTTGCGTCAATGTTGTTGGAGGCCCGCGACCATCAACCGATCTCACCTCACACTTCTGACGATTAGAGAGCCCCTCCAAACTAACTCACCTCTGCGCGTTTTACCCCTTTTTAAACAACCTATTCCGGGGTAGATAAACTTGGACGCTTTCGAGGTAATTTGAAAATGTCTAGCTATTCCCCTAAAGTAAGTTTTAAACGGCAGAATATGCCTAAACTCGTGTTAGCTTAGCCTTGCTTTAGCAGTGCCGGTCCGGTAGCGTGCTTAGCTAACGAGGCTACCACTGTCGGCTGTGCTAAATCGTGGTCATTAACCTTCTCATAACCGAGCGCCGCATGTTCACCCAATAAACCGTAACGCTACCTTCTGCTCCAAAATAAGTCAATTATCTCCTAATTGCGGAAAGCGGCCACAATAATCCCTTGCTTGTCAACGTGTGGTAAGGCTAAGCTAACTTCATTCAACTTCACGTAGTGTGCGTAGTGACACGTTAGCTATGTACTGCTATCTGGAGATGCAACAGTGAATTTTGTTGTTTTTAAAGCAACAAGTCTGCTATTCTGGTGGATAGCTATCTGGAACAATACTCCGTGACCACTTCTACCATTCTTTCTTTTCAGATCGGTCCATTTTGCACCCAGGATGTCCTTCCCTCCTCATTTAAACCGGCCGTTGTTGCCCCCACCAGGGATTCCCCCACAATATGCCGGCTTTCCCACAGGTAGGATCATTTAATTATGATGTATTCCAGATATGGCTTGGGTGGACTCTTGGGAACATCATCTTACATGATGAGTGACCAACAAAGGGACTTGATTGGTACCTAATCAGGCAGACAGACCACCCTAAAGATAAACATATAACACTGTATAATTCAATACATTCAGTCAAAATCTATTGTCAGTGTTGCAAGCTCTGCAAAAAGTTTTTTGCTGGTTGGTTTCGGCCAATCAGTGGCCGTTGGGAGGATGAGTGTTTTGAAACATTTCTCACACACCACCTTTTGAAAACATAATTTCTGATACACGCTTCGTTGTTGTTGTTGTTGCAGGAGCACCGATGATCCCAGTACACATGGGCATCATGACGCCCACTCCCACAGTGATGGTGCCCACCTCAGTGTCAGTAATAAGCAAGCCCGCCGTCCCAAAGAAGGATGTTGCTGCCGCGCGAGCGAAAGACGGCGACGAAGCCAGCGGACCCACGACTACTGTGTTTGTGGGGAACATATCAGAGAAGGCCTCGGACATGCTAATCAGACAGCTGCTAGCGGTAAGGAACTATAAATATGGGGAACAGTGATTGGCATAGTTGTAAATTCTTCTCTACTATAAACTCTATATTCTGTTTAACTTAACCCTTGTCCCATTTTTCCTGTGTAGAAATGTGGAATCGTCCTGAGTTGGAAGAGAGTTCAAGGAGCCTCTGGCAAGCTTCAAGGTAAAGACAGAATACTTGCATATAAGTAGCAGCCACAATTCATCCTGGTGTTTGGAGGTTGCTGTATCTGTGTTTCTCCACCACAGCATTTGGATTTTGTGAGTACAAGGAGCCAGAGTCCACGCTTCGAGCTCTGCGGTTGCTTCATGACTTACAAATTGGAGAGAAAAATCTGTTGGTGAAGGTGGATGCCAAGACAAAAGCTCAGCTGGATGAGTGGAAAGCCAAAAAGAAAATGGCGAATGGAGTAAGAAACTGTTTTTTGCTGGCAGAGCACTATTACAATATTGATGTTGCGTAATCCAAAAGTCTTGTGTTGGGAACAAAAGGATAAAAGCGAGTGTAAGTTTGCCCTAAATATCTTCTCCCCCCACGCCTCATCAGAAAGATAAAGCCGACGATGGAGCAGACAACGAAGAAGAGGTCCTGGACGAAGAAACCAAGAAGAAAGATCAGATTGTCAAAGGCGCGATCGATGGGTTGATGCGCGAATACGCAGCCGAGCTCAACGCGCCCTCGCAGGACGACGAATCGCAGCGACGCAAGAGGAAAAAAGAGAAAAAAGAGGAGGTGCGCTCGCCACGCTTCCCACTTTCGGAGCATTTGTTGTTTTCTGGACTCGGGTGCGACTCTCTGCTTTCTCTCCACGCAGGACGACATAAACACCATCGACATGGAGGAGGACAAGAGAGACCTGATCTCCAGAGAGATTAGTAAATTCCGTGACACCCATAAGGTAAAATGTCTCCTTTAATCCCGCAGTTGACATTTCAGGTTTTGGACAGCAGCTGCTCACATAGTCCACTGCTGTAGCCGTGCACATTTAGCCACGACTGACACCAGGCCTGACCGGGCTCAGCTGCCCGCCCGCACACACACGCACTGTCAGTTGATTGCTTAAGACCAAAATTGGCGAATCTTGTAAGATGTCAGGGCCACGTGATTTGTCCCGTAAGATATGAAAGTTGGTATTAAGCGTCACCTCAGCCCAATTTGACACGTGTGCCCACCGTAGTGCAAACACTAGGCGTGACCACTGCAGATCCATTCTTCATTCATCACACAAAAATGCATGGAGAAGATGTGAAGTTACTCAAAAGCTAATCTATTCATTAAACCCCACCATTATGATAGTGATCATATGGTGACAAAAGCAAGATGAATCTCAGAGCTTTGGAAAAAGTTGCGAGGATAGGATGTAAGTATCTGCCTTCTTTTCCTATATACATAAACTGGGCGCCCCCCCTCCTTGAGGGCTCGCACAGGGGCAACCGTGCTGCCCCTGCCGAGCGAGAGTAGGAGACGGACCCAAAATGCATCTCACGGGCGCCCAATCCTGTCGGATCTGTGATATTTCCGCCCCTCA
>OMPJ01009855.1:0-23426 GCA_900312935.1 Carapus acus
GACGGTAGGAAGGAACACACAAACAGCCGAGCGCGCACACACACACACACACACACACAGAGGGGCTGGCAGCAGGAGGAGAGCTCGTTCGGCGAGGCAACGGACGGGCAACGGAAGTCTGTCGGAATGGACTTGCGGGACGGAGCCAGGCATTGACGGAAGGCGCCACAGAGAACTGGCACGGAAACGGGCAGACAGACATACAGGGATCCCGTTCCGATTATGCTGCAGCCCGATGGTAGTAAAAATAGCGATAAAAATAACAATGTGACTGAGTAGGCGAATAAAAAGAGATGTCATACAGTGGAACGTGTGGACACACGTCCAACAGCTATTCAGCACGAGCGTGCCTGCACGCACAAACTGGTAGGAAAACACAGATGATGTGATTTACAAACGCAACAACTTGGGCGTTTAAGTTCAGTGTGTGTGTGTTTGTGGAGGATAGCCAGGCACCAAGGTTCAAGCTCCAACCCGGTGGAGGGGAGAGGGATAAAAAAGACTTTATGGAGACGGCGGGGCCAGCCGACGCCCCCTCCTGACGACAAGCTGCATAATGCCACAAAAGGATCCGGGGATGATGTTTGTGTCAGAGCACTTTCTAATATTCATACATTACATTTCCCAACTTAATTGGAATCTGTCAGGCAGCATTGGCAGCGAGTGGCATCACGGCAAGCCGGAACCGCTTCGCCTGCTACTGATGAGATGCAATAAAAAGAGGATGGAGAGAGGGAGCGAGAGGGAGAGAAGGGTGGAAAGTGGATTGTGGCTGACTGAATGAAATGCAATTCAGAGTCAATGGGAGTCAAAAACGCATTACGGCGAGCGCGGGCTCGAGTAAACCTGCGAGGGGAAGATTGTTTAAGGCAAAAGCTTCCAAGGATTCATGGCAAGCGGCTCCTGCCTCCGTTCCTGCGATCTGCCTGCCTATTTATTTGTCTCTCTGACACATAGATACGCACACACACACGCATACACACACATGCGCCAACTGCGCTTATATGTAACAGGCTAAAGAGGGAAGGGGGTCTTCTTACTGAATGCTAATTCCTCTTACGGGCTGAGACACACACAAAAACACACACAGACACTTTGACTTATGATCACGATGGCAAAGGTTTAACGCTGAACCTTAGTAAACGACAACAACCTCCCACTAACTGCTGTGTGTTGGGGTTAAGGTAAGGGTCCTTAACACCTTCATCACCTTTAACTACTAATCTTAGCACACATAGTATGTGGTGATTACAATGAATCATACTTGGAAATGAAAATAAATCCTCAGAGCAGCTCGACATGGTCAAGGTATTCACATATATCAGCCTAATAAGCAAAAAGAACAAGCTCCCAAATGATGATAAGAGAAAATCGGATTCTTTCTCACCACTGCAACCACCAGTCAGGCCGCGTGAAATATTGGTGCCTGCTTTCCGTGCTGTGTTTCCATCTTTTCCCGCTTTGATGTTTGTGAAAATGGGATGTAAACAGGAGTCCTTTGAACGTGTACCGCCGCGATCGTCTTTCTCAAGAGCAAGAGAGCATCATCGTGAGTGGGAGCGCTGTGTGGAGTCAGAATTGATCAATCAGCGAATCGTCTCAACATGGTTGTGGCGATTTGAAAGAAAGGGAAAGGTCTATACTGTATTTGGTTTTAGTCGTACTTTCATATATTGGCTAGAATTACACTGATGTACCACAGTAGGTCAGCACAGGATGAGGGGTTCAAGTGTAATACCCACTATTTGTGATTTATTTCTCTTCATTAACAGGTAATTTCAGTGGGAAATGATGTGAAGCACCAACATCTCTGTGGTGAACTGCAGGTTCCCATCGATTTCTCATCAGCTCAGCCAAGAAGCATGGACCTGATATACGGGGAAAAGAACAGCGTCCTCTTACCTTTAAGAGGTTTGCAACAGCCGCGGGAGTCCAACGGAAGAAAAGAAATGGAACGAGGAGAGAGGGGGCAGAGGGAGGGAAAGAGATTAGAGTGTTCTTGAGAGACAGCATGCCTTTCCACCGAAAAGGAATGGCAATTAAGTCTTTTACAGGAAATTAGGCGGCAATTGGCTGACAACTCATCATTCCGATGCATTTAAACAATAAACGGCTCCACTGGCCTGCCTGCTATGGTTAAACTGGCAGTGATTTAGGTCATTTAGACAAAAAAATGGCTCCCTAATTGTTCAGAGCACAGAATTGAGAGGGAATAAGGGAATATTTCACACTGTTTAACTGCAGAATTGCGCATAATAACCAAAATTCATCTTAAATCCGCATGTAAAAATAGGATAATATTGGAACATTAACTTAACAGGGGAAAAGGGTATAGATCCAATATCTGAATACCTGCAAATATCAAGAATCCAACCACTAGTTTGTTTGACAAAACATCAACTTCTAATCAGTCGTGTGTGGACAGACGGGGAAGTGAGGACGTATTTACATTCCGCACTCGTTATGATGAAAGCATGAAAAACACCAGAAGCTCCCTCAGAGCATGAGCGGTGGGACCCAGAGAGAAATATTAAGAGTGCCACCTCCACCGCGCCACACTCCGGGGAAAGAAACGAGCCTTCATGAATGATGGAACATGGCGGTGTGACGTTATTTGCCATTAACATCATGTTAATCTGGCAGAGTGTAATAGATCGGCCATAAAATGTTTGTAATACGTCATTCTAATTGCCTGGCAGAATAAATGTGAGTGCGGATCCTTCTTAGACCCACAAGCACCAGTGCAGCAGCGGTCTGCATCCTCCGTAAGGGGACACAGAAAACTGGAGACCCATTATTCCATTGTCTTACACACAAACACACGCTGCCACAAAATAAACACAACCTCTTTAACTATTGAAACATGTTATGTTGTATATTATGTATATATGTATATATGCACTGGTATATATGTGAGAGAGAGCGAGAGAGAGATGTATATATACACAAAGGCATACACAACATGTGTATATGCCTAATATGTATAGACATATTCATATATATAGAGACGTATACATATACTGTCATATTTGGTTTATACTTTATGTATTCACAGGCCCTGTGTTACTAATCCACATATGCAAGCCAAAGCAGGCATCTGCAGTGGGCAGCTGCAGCTGAGAACAGCTGGAACTGAAGTCAATTGGAAGTCAAACCACAATGCTGGCGGCCAACCAAAGCAGAAGGTGACAAATTCCAGACAGTTCACAGTTATCTTCATCAGGTCCCAAAACCTGTCACGGCTCAAATTTACAACTGTGACTTTGCGGTTGGATCACAGGTCTGATCCCGCACCACTGGGGGCCGGAAGTTCAAGAGCAAGTCGAACTAGCGGCACTGATGAAGCAAAGTACTTTGCCGGCAGATGAACTAATCGTATCTGCTGTGCATCTGATAACGTAGGAGTATCAGGTGATATTTGAGAACGGCGTGGGTAAGTCTGCTGAATATTAAATGTAACCTAGTGGGGGTCCGATGGGGGATCATGCAGATGAAATCTAATTTCAAAGGACTTTTTTTGGCCGGCAGTGGACACTGAGGTGCGAAACTACTTCCTCTGTTCTGTAAGGACATTTTCTTCCACTACTCCATTCCTGGCCAAGGCCCTGTCCTCCTCCTGCTCTGAGAGGCACTTGCCCTGCTCAAACAATACGATCAAAGATATTCAAAATCAGAAGCAAAATCCTATCATCTGCAGACCCCAGGGAACCAGCCAGACTATCCTGGCCTGTAGTAAATGTCACCTTATTTTCGCGTTCAAAAAAGACCCATGTTGGACCGCAATGTGTACTTGAGCAAGGCGCTGCATGCAGAGTGCTGAATAGCTGCATATGGGCTGAATGCAGAGAAGCATCCATTGGAATCAATGCAATATATCAAAAATATTACATTTTTGTTTGACTCCCACCCGCTTTTGACTTCTTAACTGCAATGCAAGCCCTTAGTGGACCCGGAACATGAGGCACATAGAGAAAACAGTCCAAAAAAACAACCCCGAACCTTCATCACACCAAACTAGGTTATGTAGTGTGCAGCCTTCTCCTTAGGCGTATTACACAACCGCTCATTACACGCAAAGTAATTATCGCCTTCAGGAGATAATTGTGGGATTTGGTGTACAGAAGGGATTTCGGGCGGCCTTTGTAGCTGTTTTGTGGCTTATTGCTTTGACACCATCATGCTACAGCGCGCGAGCTAGCATCACAAACCTGTGTCATCACCGCAAATTAAAGCCGTCACCCCAAACCGAACTCCTCACCTCGAAACAAACCGGACAAAAAATAAACTGAGGGCGAAACCTCAAACAAAAACAACCCCGGGCTAAAAACGCGATCACTCAACCACTGCTGGGGCAATTAAGTCCCGAGCTCGCACAATCTGAACATCCCCAGCTCCACAGGAGTGAGAGAACACACACGCACACACTCACTTAGCCAGAGAAGAACACAAAGAGAACATTCGCGGACAAAAAAGCAGAAAGAAGCCCTCACAGGTACAATCTGCCTACACACAACCACGGAGCCGACCATGAGGGGCCCGATAATTTCTGTGTTTATTCCTCCGCTGACGGTGCTTCAGCACTGCTATTTTTCCTCCCATGTCGGGGAGGCCAAACCTCTCAAGGTGCGTTAGCATTTAGCGCCATGAGGAAGGCGTCGCGCTGTCGGATTGATTCGAGAGTTGAAGGCTACCCGTCCCACCGCAGGCTGAGCCAGAGACTGAGTCTGATGCCTTTGTTCCCACGTGTTCTCTCTGTTCTGATCTAGAAAAAATGAGGATAAATAAATAAAAAACAAAAAAACAAACAAACAGCCGGGCTCAACTTTCCTTAAATGAAAAAATAGAAACGTCCACCCTCTCCTCTGCCTCTCCCCGTCTGTTGCTCACAAAGAGAGACAGGCAGGAAAATCAATGGCACAGATGAAAGACAAGAAGAAAGGGGAGGAAAAAGACAGACGCAGAGGAGAGATTTTGCCGAGCAAAAGCAAAAATAACCGGTAGGTATCGGCAGGTCTTCCACCTGTATCTAGACGCGCACACATACACACACGCCCGGCGTTGATGTCAAAATATGAAAATGTAGCGTCTGTAGGTGGGGTGATGTGGTCACTCCTGAGAAGTTGAGTTCCAACGCTGAAACAAAACATCAACTTTGTCTTCGCCCCACAACAACAACAAAACTGCATCTCCAGAGATGTTCCACCTGCATCTCGCGGCAACGCTCGCTTCCCGCGCACCCTCACACACACATACACACACACACCGCACCCTCACACACACATACAGCGTGGGCCGCTGCTACGCTTGCGTAATGCCGGCCAGGTTTCATCAAAGCTTCATCACTCAGACCCAACAAACGCAAACTTACAGGCCATCTGTGTGTTTGTGTTCGTGTGTGTGTGTGTGTGTGTGTGTGTGTGTACGTATAATTTCAGAGCCAACAAGAGGATTGAAATGGGAGGGGGAAATAAGTGTGAGCAATGAAGAGAGTAATTGTGGTGTGGACAAGAGAGAAGAGGAGAAGAGAAGAGAAGAGAAGAGAAGAGAAGAGAAGAGAAGAGAAGAGAAGAGACGAGAAGAGAAAGGAAAGGAAAGGAGCTGGGAGGGAGGAGAGGAGGAGAGTGGAGAGGAGAAGAGAGGAGGAGAGAGGGGAGGAGAGGAGAGGAAACAGATGAGAGGAGACAGAGAGGAGAGGAGAGAATCTTGCATGCAAGAATGCTCAATCACACCATAAGCAATTTCAACCCACAAGGGATTCCAACTGGCCCACTTACGAACTTGGGTGTGTGTTTGTATGTGTGTGTGTGTGGATAGCTGTGTGTGTGTGGTACAAGAGAGAGAGGGAGAGGGAGAAAAAAGGAGCGAGAGAGAGAGAGACACCTGAGCAAGCCAAAATCATCCAGCCACCGCTGGGAATATCCTGAAAGTCGATCCAGGTAACGTAAACAGTCCGAGCGTGATTAGAGAGAGGACGCGGAGAGAGAGGGAGACAGAGAGGGAGAGAGTGTGTGAGTGGCAGAGAAAACAGTGGGAACAGAGGAGAGAGGGAGCATTCTCCCTGACTCTCTCTCCCTCCATCCCTTTCTCTTTCTCTCTCCCTCTCATCGCTCCTTCTAGAATGGCACAACTCAGCAAGTTCCTCTACATTTCCTGTAGCTAGTTGCTGAGGGAACACAAACTGACACACACATACACACACGCACACACGCACAGACACACACATCACATCACATCAAAGGCACCCATCTGATCTGACACGATATCATTGCATTACGAAGCTCATTTCACATGCCTCGGGTGTGTGACACGGAGGCGGTCGGCCCGGTCAGCCATGCAGATGGCGTTGGCGATGGCCGCTCTCGTCTACCTATCATTGTCTCTGGCATTTCCAAAGGCCAGACGGAGGAAGACTCAGACACGACGGGGTCCACCTCCATCTGTGTCCGGTGATTGCTCCCTGGCCTGAATATAACAGATGGTTTTCCGAGCCACTGGAGCGGCGGGACACTTAAGTGGAGAGGCTACGGACGTCGCGCACGCTGGTAAAAACCATTAACGCATTAGCATTCATGTATTTTTCTCCGCCGCCCACAAACTAGACTCCTCCGCAGAAACACGTTAAGAAAAAAAAAGAAAAAGTCAGAACGCACAATCAGTCGAGCGAGATTGAACAACGACACACTCGGGGGGTAATCGGACCGGCCAAGCCGCGAATGGAAAGAGGAACTCAAGAAGCTGTGGTGCCACAAGCAGGATTTACCCTCGGATGCATAGCTTGCCAATACCTACACTCTTCCAGGAGTGGGGTAATTTCTGACCCAAATCAAAATTCTAAAAATATTGAGAATTTTCACAAAATGAATGAAAACATAAATAAAGAAAAATATTGCCTCATGTTACCAACATGTTTAATGAGTGGCACCTGGAATACGAATATATTAAAATTTTTCTTTATATAGATTTTGAAGAATTACAACCCCTGGTGTCATTTTTGACCGCATTTGAAATTCTCCAAATGTTGAGAATTTTCTCAAAATTAATAATAAACATAAATAAAGAAATATATCATCTCATGTCACAAGCATGAGGAATACTTGGAATATTGATATATTTTAATTCTACATTTTATAAAAATATAAAATGTATTCCTATATTTCATATATAAAAATATAAAGTATAAAAACTCCAAGATTTTGGAGAGTCACAACCCCTGAGGTCATTTTTGACCCCAAGTGTACATCTAAGGCTTAAGCCGACGTAAAGAATAACCTACTTTCCGTCTGAGAGTGCTCCAGACCCTGTAGCCCGCCCCCTCACGCTCCCAGACCCCCCGGCCACTGTGCGAAGAGAAAACTTGTGTTTGCCCTAGCGCTACATGTGTACTGCTGATGTGCAGCGCGGCTGTAATGTTCCCAGTGGCGGCGCGGGCGATTTGTCAGGACTGATGGTACATCTGCGGGAGACAACATTAATGATGCACAGGGCTGGCTGCCGGAGCCGCCTCCCTCTGGGCCCAGCATCACCTCCACACCCGACAGCAGCCCCCCCCAAACACACACACACACACACAGACAGACACACACACACACAGATTAACCCTTGGATGCACAGCCTACCAATACCTACATTCTTCCACGGGTGGGGGCCAATTTTGACCACGATAAAAATTCTCAAAATATTGAGAATTTCCTCAAAATCAATGAAAACATAAATAAAGAAAAATATTTCCTCTTGTCACATACATGTTTGATGAGGAATACCTGGAATATGAATATATTAAAATTTTTCTTTATAAATATTTTGAAGAATAACAACCTCGGGGTCATTTGTAACCCCATGTGTGCATCTAAGGTTTAACACAGGAGAGCTACAGACAGTTTTGTTGCTTATCATTAGCTAAGTCCCTGCGAGAGACACACATTTAATGAAAAAAACACATTTAATAACTAATAAACCGGCGGCTACACTCAATACTCCTTTCGTTTATTCATCCACTCCTCACACCCTATTTCAGTAGTGATACGTTCACATGATCAAGTACAGGTGACAATTCTTAGAAATCCAAAGTAGGAATCCTCCCTCATCGGCCTGCTGCTATTCATTTTTCCTACGCACAAAAACATAACCTTGGGCTGATGTACCTCGGAGATTTCACACCAAGACGAATGAATGTACGAGCCGAGGAAAAACATTTTTTTTATTGTTTTTGTTCAGTGTGTTTCCATGATGGAGCCAGGAGCGTCTGGCTCATTGCTTTTGATTTTTAAAAGCGAAGCGGACAAATAACTGTGTGCGGGTCTGGCATTTACACCGCAGGCACAGATGAGCGAGGTTCACCCAATCAATAAAACAAAGCCACCCATTTTGTTTTGCCTTTGTTGGTGGAGAGGTATTTTGTTTTCATTAAAGCATTCTGCATTACTGATGACAGCACAGTGACTTTGCACAATGTAACATTTGTGTTGAGAAATGTAACATGAATAATTTTATCTGTGTAATCTCTGTGATTTAGGTCAGTCATTCATCTTTGGAAGGGGGCCGGCGGGGGATTTCAAGTGTTTCTACGCCTCAAAAGGCACCTGGCTGTTTTGTTTTTGTATGTGTGTGTGAGTGTGTGTGTGTGTGTGTGTGTGTGTGTGTCACGATGTGTCACTGACTAGGACACACAAAGGTTGGGTCATGTGGAGCCTGTGCAGCAGGTAAGAGGGTTTTTGGGGTGGGGGACATCTGTCCCCTGTTTAATTTACCATCTGTAATGTGCAGAAGTGCCAGAGTTCCTAATCAGGCAATCCATCACACACCCAGAGAGACGCTGTCAATTAGACGGCGTCCCACCGCTGACGGGGTCCTGTTTTTTCTTTTAAGAGTTCAGAGGAACTGCCATTGTTTCCACTGGGGCGGACGCTTAGTGGAAGCGACCGCCGACTAAGGGGTGAGATCCGCCTCCTTCCCCCCTCCTGGGGGACCCCATTTCGAAGGCTAGCCGCGCCTTATCTTTGACCGTGAAATGTAAACAAAGGTTTGTTCTCGCGTCTTAAATATTCAGTGTGTCGTAGGGACGGATGTGGGGAGCGTTTCACTCCCCCGCGTTAACTACTCGGTGTCCGGGTGAAACAGCGCCGTTTGCCCGGAGGCGCGGTGGGAAGATCGGCTTTGTCTCCGGCTCGTTATCGTCGGTGACCGTTGGTGTTGGGAGCGAGCGGCGAGAGGAGAGCGCTTATGTGTTTCGGCTGTGTAAGTGATTTCACTGTAATAATTTACATGACAATAAGGACACCAGGGTCCACGAAAATTGAAAAGTGGATTAATGAATACAGGGATTAAGTCGACCGTTCTATAGTCCGGTTTCCCCCAAAGCCGTTCTGTGAGAACGGAGTGATGGTTGCTGTTATCACCTTCACAACATCCACAAGAAGTGAGTTGTTTGTCTTCACTTGGGGCCGCCTTTCAATTCTGGGCCTTGGATTTTTTCTTTCTTATCTTTCTTCCTCCTATATCAATTTTTTCACTGTCCATTCACCGCCCTGTCCTATAAAAACAAGATAGATCGCAAAACTTTTTGAGTAAAAGTGGAAGTTACCTGCGGGCAGTGGGTCACTCAGGATGGGAAAGCGGGAAAATCAATCTTTAGCTTGAATAATTGACAAAACATGGCCTCAGCAAAGACTTCAGTGCGTTTGTGGAAATGAGGTTTTTCTATAACCTTCACATTATCTAACATTGCTCAAGTAAGACAAAGTAAATGTGAATTTAAGCCCTGCTGAATTACAGCAAAGGAAGCCTCTTCTTTTTTTTTTTTAAGCTTTCCCTTACCTGAACTGTTCTATGCTCTAATTCTGACACACTCCCCCTGGGTGTGATTGGTCCAAATACCCCAAGTCTGAGTGTGTATGTGTGTGTGTATGCCACCGTTAATGACAAAAGGAGGCGACTCCAGGCTGAGCCTCCAGCTCCCGCCCCCCTCCCCGTCTCTCCAAGCGAGGCATCCCAGCCATCATCTTCTCCTCCGCTCTGCCACTGTCCCTCTCTACCAGCACTGCCTCAGGTAGCTCGCGACCACGCTGTGCCCCCTGCTGGGATGGAGCAGCATGAAAACAATTCCAGTTCTCAGGGACACAGGCTACACGCGGCGTACCAGGTTCCAGAAGTCTCTCTGGCTGTTACATATTCAGCACTCTGCAGTATAATGAGGCCAACCGGAGTTCAAGAGAGCGAATCACTAAAAACTGTGAGGGTTTGCGCTGCGGATGTTGAGACTTTCGACAGTTGGAGACAGACGCTCATGTCATTATTGTGCTTGTTGTCCTCTCCGTCATCCACCGTTCCACTCATCTGTCTTCCAAAGACGGACACCGGCTCTATTTCGGAAGCCATCACCCCAATAAACGCACTCAACTCTATCCGGGCAGGTGTTGCCAGACACACTCATGAACACACGATTTGGCTCGGAAACAGGATGGCGAGGTATGAATCTCTTCCCACGTCTGGGACAGAAATACACAGTCATTTTATGAATGTGCGCTTACACACACTTTCCTCATGTCAGATCAAAATACCGATAGTTTGTGTGAAATTGGTGCCACTTTGGCTGTGGAGTATCTCACAAAATTGTTTAAAATTAAACAAAATTTGAGTGCAGGCTGTTTCCCAAAAGGCTTTGGTATTTGCTATATTAGACACATTTTGAAACACGACTGAGGACTGACTGAGTATATTTTCCAACTGACGCGGCAATTGAAAACAAGACAACCTCAAGTAGTCTTCATAAACTTTAAAATAAGATGCCTTATTTCCTACCAAACAACAAACTTGCACACCAGGATTCAGCACACAAACCAAGTCTAAATCTAGACTTTGCGTTGTCTGTTTCTTTGGTACAGCATAAAAAGATAATCACACAATGCCACTCCTAAAAAACCGACGGTCATTAACTGCTACAAATACATTCCAAACTTTTAAATTCCAGGTTTGGAATGTATACAGTTGTCAAGTCCTGGCAGCTGACAGACGCCACGCCTCAGCTTATTGGCGTGGATTATGGTTTGTGCGCAGAAATCCCAGGGAATCCCTCTTTCAACAGATAACCGTTCAAACTGGTTTGTCGTGCGCCCGCAGCGTCAAAACAGAGACTTGGTGCCTACAGCACAGCTCAGCTCAGCTCAGCTCAGCTCAGCAGAAAACTTAACCCCTCTCCGCCTGCAGCTGTTGGTGGGGCTAGAAAGGATATTTTAATGTGAATTCAGTTGCATTGGAAGAAAAAAATGATTGATTTCAAGTCTGGTCTTGCAGGAGTGAGCTGCATGAACTGGCGAGTTGCATGTATAGAAAACGTGCAAATATGAAATGAATATCCAGAATCTACAGCGTTGAACACACTGTGTTGCTCTTTTCATCATTTCTATGGATTAGAAAAATAACAGAATAGCGAGCATATGGGTATTAATTGCACAACTTAAGTGGTAATAGATGTTCACTCGTGAATGAGGCCACAGACTCTTGTGCTCCCATTATTACAGTCACAGTCTGTTGGCTATACTTTGCAAACTGTGCAAGAGTGAAACTGGTTTTCTTTGTGGGCGCATAGACAAGAAGGCAGCCGGCACCACAACGTGACAATCGTCGCATCGAGCGCCAGCGCGACCCCTCGCTGACTTCTCGCTGTCGACCGCACCGTTTGGAAGATTCGGGATTTGGGCTTTAAATACACACGGAGCACTTAGCGGAGATTAGACACAGCCTGCGAAATCTAATTTAACCCCAGTTTAACACATTGATTAGAGGTGTAAAACTCGCTTCTTGCGAGAAGAACTCTCGGGTAGAGTGAGAGAGGCGAGGGGGAGATGGAGAGAGAAAGATGGGATGGGAAGTTCATCATCTAATTGGCGGCGGCTAATGTGCTGTCTTTGCAAACTGGTTCGGAGCTTCTTGGAGAGAAGTGGTTCAGTATAAAAATGTTGCTGCAGGAACAACAAAAGGTATTCGTACACACACAACTACAAGATCGTGAGGCTGTGTTATTTTTTGCAAGTATTGTCAATAAATATAACATCAAGCGGTCTGGAGAAAAACAGAAATATTGCATTATGAGCACAAACAATGTCAACACTCGGCCAGCCTGATAAAACTCCAAATCTCAGTTGGTACACCGGCGACGAGTCTGGGCTTGCTGGAGAAACAATGCAGTTTGGTCAGGATGGGACACACACACACCCACACACACACACAAAAGGTACTGTTCTGTTGTTGCATTTCAAATAAGAAGTTTACGTGAAAGTTTTGGTCTTCTGGAGAGAAGTATTTATGTAGTAATGTTCCTGTATTTGTGTGCTTGTTCTCCTTTTGTTTCCTGTCACCCACTGGTGCATTCTTTATTCTGTTTATTACATTTCTGTATTTCCCACGTACGCGTGTTATTGTTTTCTCGTTCAGACTGATTCGACACAAAACGGCGCAGGCAGCCCGAGATTGCCTGGAGGAATTCCACTGACTTGTAAAATCCCTCTCCGCGCTGGACGGCAACTCATTTATTCGCCCACACGCAGGATCCGGTGTCAAGCGCGTTGTTTGCGAGCGGGGCTACATCGAGGGCTCATTATGTATGAGTGTTGTCCAGGGCCAAAACAATTGACCCTGTGCAGGTAGCCGGGACAACTAGTGCGCTGCTGAGGATGTAAATGGTCCGAAGGATCATTCGGTCCCACAGTTTAACCTGCGCCCGCTGCATTATCCCATACTCATTAGTTGAGAGGCAGTGGGCAGCTCAGGAGGGCGTGCAGGGCCCGGTTAGAAGGGTTCGGCGCCTTGCTCAAAGGGACTTCGGCCACAGGAGGCGGAGCCAGAAATTAAACACGCAACTCAACAGTTTCTAGACTAACTACCCCCCTGACCCATGCCACTACTAAAACAAAGGCGGTCAAGGATATTGAACCAACAGCCTCGTTGGCATGTAACAACTGGGTCAATTAGTTTAATCCTTGATACACACATCTAGGGGGTTAAAAATGACCCCAGAGGTTGTTATTCTTCAAAATCTGTACAAGGAAAAATTATAATATATTCATATTCCAGGTATTCCTCATTAAACATGTTTGTGACATGAGGCAATATTTTTCTTTATTTATGTTTTCATTCATTTTGAAAAAAATCTCAATATTTTGAGAATTTTAATTGGGCCCACTCATGCGAGAGTGTAGGTATTGGTGGGTTGGGCGTCCATGTGGTTAAAAATATGATATATCCTACATGTACAAGTGAAAGCTGTAAATATTGATGGGTAAATCGCAGCGGAAATAAACTCCAACATTAATGCACTAAATCTATAAACGTACGGTCCCCCCTTGTGATAACGTAGCTTGTTATACTGGATTACGGTTACAGCAGACACATTTTCCAATAACCGAAGCATCTGTACATAGCGGTAACAGAGGACCGAGTCCGCTAACTTGGGGACTGTCCACCAGGGGCGGGAATCCAACGCACGTTTGATGCAAACGCGGTCTATCGACGAGGTCGAGTCTATTACACACACGCAATCCCAAAAATGAATAAAAGTTGAGAGATGTTTCACAAGGACTCCTTTTTGAGGACCGCAAACGCAGAGATCACAAATACCCCCTTTTTATCTACCTACCTACCTTACACTACCTTACCGTACCCTACCCTACCCTGATCTACTAGCTAACTAACTAATGAACCAAACTAACTAACTACCCACCTACCTACCTACCTAACACTACCCTACCCTACCTACCTACCTTCATACCTACCTACCTATGTTTTTAGTCACAAGCTCATCTGCCATGTACAAAAGGTAAATTAAGTTTATCTATTTTTGATACAACGGACAAATATTGTAATCTAAGCTTGTTCTTTTTGTCCTTTGTGGACACCCGTTAAGCTATATTTTTTAAGGAGCACATTATGAGGAATTGCAATGCACTTGCTTTGAAAGAATCAATATTTTTGTTACAGCATTATTATGCACATACCATTAAAACTGTGATCAATTGCGATTGACTACAGAAAATTCTGAGATTATTCACTATTGTCAAAGTCATCCTTTTACATCCCCAATACATATACAACAATGTTAACCTGCACGGGGAGATAACGATCCTTGGCATGAGATGATGATCCTTGGCATGGTGCTCACTAATCCACTATGTCAGCATTTCATCTCTCTCGCTCTCTCTCTCTCACACACAGACACACACACACACTCACTCACTCACACGTTGTGTATGCCCCTCCGTCTACCCCCTCCTTCACCTCCTGTGTAAAAACCCTCTCCCACACCGTGAGGCGCCAGCTCCTGGCATCCTCTCTGCTGGAGGCGAGCCCAGCGTTGCTCATCGCGCCGCCACAGCCCCGCTCGGGCTGCCTAATCGGGCTCGGGCTCGTACCGCGCACCTCCAAATGTAAAAGCAGACGCCGAGCGCATCCCGAGCGGGCGCCCACACATGCCGACATGCATAAGCAATCGCATGTCCCGCACGCACGGATGCACTCCAACATGCATGTAAATGCGCTCCAGGATACATTTGTGCGCCTCGTTCGTGACGTGAGAATGTAAATTGCGCCTGGAGACTCCGAGGCCAGTCTCTACCGCGCCGTCCTTCATAAGTAAAGAGCCCATGAAGCTTCTAGAATGAAACTTTAACGCTGCACTCAACAAGCTGCTACGCAACCTGATTTGGATCCAGCAGATCTACGTATCGTCTCAGTCATCCGAGGAGAGAAACAGGTTTCACGTGTTCCAACAAAGACAAGGACGATGATTACGATGTTAACCAAGCAATTAAAAGCTACTTTAAATTGCTTCTGGTGGTCTTGTATAAATAGGCGGCTCCTTCACGTTAATTCTTCTGCTCACAGTTTGGGCACGATGCTCCTACAGATCATAAAGCTTTTCACCTTCAGACGTGTCCACGCATACGCTGGGGGAATCACGGCACGTCTCAGGCTGGGGTGCAGCCAAATTGAATATATTTTAACATTTGAAATGCATCTTAAAATGTTTGGCTGCATGAGGATAGCTTTGACGGAGCGAGTAGCTGATCTCAGGACTGGGAGGCAACAAAAATACTTATGTTCTACCCTTTAATCCCCCTGATTGGAACATTACAAAGTTAAGTAGAAAATTGGGTGCAACTTAGCCACATTAAAAAAAAAGGCAGAGTAAGTTAGTGAGTAATGACCAAGAGTGTGATTGCTGAGGAGTTTTGATTATCATAAACAAGACAGCCATGGCGGGATCCACATCTTAGAGACATGACTCGTCTATCTATGCATGTGTGTGTGTGTGTGTGTGTGTGTGTGTACGTGTATGCCTGTGGAGATCAAAACCAATTTACCTCATGACTGACACGTTCACTTTTCACCTTCGTTACTGGTTCTTCGTTCTTCGTTACTGGAAGTACTTCGTTACTTCACAACATATGAATAACATTATCGTTCATACTCACAGCACAGGCTGCACGATCCTCTCCATCAGCGCCTCCACCAACAAATAAATACACACACACACACACACCTCAACAACCTGAACACATATTATTCGGATGCACTGGGCACCCTTG
The DNA here is from genome assembly GCA_900312935.1 of Carapus acus. Classification (NCBI taxonomy): domain Eukaryota; kingdom Metazoa; phylum Chordata; class Actinopteri; order Ophidiiformes; family Carapidae; genus Carapus; species Carapus acus. Next base: position 15,579 of record OMPJ01009855.1, read on the forward strand.
TCTCCACACACACGCACATCAAAGCCCCACTCCTGCTCTCGGTAGCAGCGCTGACCCATATTGGTAGCTGCCTCCATTGAAATGCAGGAATGATAATGCAGGAGAAATTATTTTAATTGAGACCCCGAGATCATGAGAGCGACACGTCGGCGAGGAGAGAGGAGACGGAGAGGAGCTTTTAGTTTTCCCCTCTCTTTCAACCCGGCCCTCAGCGGCGTCCGGACCACAAAACATCGGCGTGCTAAATCCCTTTAATCTCGCACATCAAAACTCACAGGCCGCCGCTGTCTGGAGCCGCGCAGACATTTGGGTTGTCCTCATAGAGTCTTTTGAGGAAAGCGCCAGACGGTAAATCAAGGACATGTATGCCCCTATATAGCTTTCGTTGCATTTGATTTGTCTCTCCTGCGCCAGAAACAACTGAGAAACAACAAGAGAACAGCAAACAACACACACCCCGTGTTTACAACTCAAGACTTCAGCTCGTGTGTGACCCGACATGAAACGAATATTCCCAAACCGTATGGGCTCAGTGTGGTATCCAGAGGCGGAACAATAATCCTCTCCACCACCACCACCACCACCTAAGAGCATGTGTAATACAGGCAAAGTCACACAGATGAATCGGTGTCGCCGCTCTCGTGCACCTCGCTCCCCTTGGTGTCACGCGGCCATGCATCATGTCCGCCGGCTACGTGCCACGTTGTTACTCCTACGCTCCGTTTTCCAAGAGGACCTCAGCTAGATCAATCCAGGCATCCTTGCAACCCAAAGTCTCCCAACAGGCGCGGCTCATTCACGCATCACCGCGGGTCTGTGGCGCATCAAGGAAAAAGAGAAGAAAAATACAGGCAGACGGGCTCGCAATACATGTTTCTAGCATGCAGTGTGTGTATGTGTATGGGGGAAAGCTAAGCTATATTGATGAATCGGGATAGCCACGTTGATGTCTAATCACAATGATGGAGGGATAACGCAGCATTTGAGGCTTTGTGAGGAACGACAAATGTGTCTACGATGAGCTCCTCTCTGATCTTTGGGGCGACAAAAGAGCAAGAAGTTGTTCACGTTGTAACCGAAAATATCGCCGAATCACCATATGGTGATTGGATATGCAATATGGATAGCAGATTCACAAATCTGTCAGCCTGAACCAACAGTAGAATCTCTACAAACAATCCAATTCCCATGACAACACTGCCAAAAACAATAACAACTCGCAGTTACCTGGGCGATTGAAGGACACATTCAAACATGTGCACCCAAACCTTCAGAGACTAGCTAGCACTCCATCTTTTGGCTAATCAACAAACCACTTCTAAACCAAAGCTCAAGGCTGATAAATCTTTTAGTGGCCGTGATAAAATCAAAGTGTCCAAACACGCCATCAACACCTCAACTGACAGCTCATACCCCAAGGTGTTGAAAAAGAATAAAACAAAGAATAATTTTGCGCAGCGACCCAGCTTGTATTCCACAAACACCCTGTCCATCCATAGCGTGTGTTGATTTTATTGACCTCTGGGTGGCTTTTAATGCGCATTTCATTGCCGTGCATCCAGCAACCATATCATTGCCGGGCCGGGTCGATGGCGGTCATTGACGCTGCAATCAATTTAATAAACTGCTGGGTTTTTGCGGGAGGACGCCCGCTGCGTTAAGGGATCGGCTCTCCACGCACGAGGAGGCCGCGAGCCGCTGAGATGTGTTGAGATTTACCGTATAAGCAAATGTGCAGCGGCCAGACGTGGCAGCTCCGGGGTCAGCACACCGCCCACATCTACAAGCCGTTGGTCTCGACGCCCACGCGCGATATGGGATTTGACAGATTTCCGAGCAGGGTCGGCCTCTGTCATCGTGGTGAATATAGTACATCGTATAGTTCGTGATCGGATTTGCTTTGTGTTCCTTATGGACTTGCTGGGCCGGGGGGAAGCTGTTGAGCACGGTGCGCCCGCGGATCGGACCAAAATAAGGAGCCGTTTCTTGCAAATAGACATGTCAACACCCTGCTGTGCTTTGGGATCTTTTGAAGCTCGGCGGCTTTTAGCGGTCCAATTTAGAAGACCTGCATTACGGCACATCATATTTCCACACGGGTTTCTTGCCGAATGTGATGGTTTCTCCACAGTCACGGTCCACCTTTAGCTCAGCCATTGCTCATCTGCTACGCATGTATTGTGGAGCTCAAACTGCCGCAAATTGAGAATAAAAAAACGTTAATAACCTCCACAGGACTGCAATAAATTATCCGCTCTCTATGCACACAGGTTGCTGCCTCAGCCCGTTGGAGAAAGTCCTATAAATGTGTCCTCTGGATTAGTGCTGGACTGTTAGGAATCAAGTCACCTATAAAGCTGTCAGGGTTTCAGAGCTGCCTGAGGACCAATGTGTGTATGAGTGAAAGTGTGCGAGTGTGTGTGCGCTGTGAGGAGGGACCCAAAACACTGACTTGCACACAGTTGAAGAAATCCAAGAACTGTTCCAGCAAAACCGCTGTTAACCAATGCCAATTTCTCCGCAGTTCCATATAAACATTTAAGATATGTTTGGAGCTCTAATCTACTCATTCTCTCCGCTGAACTCTCTCCATCAAGCCGACTGTGTCTTAACAGAGGATGACAAACAGCAGAGACGCCATCTGATCAGCTGGCAGGCAGCCCACATTCCCAGCTTTCATTCCTAATAACCGCTTACATGAGGGAAAACACAGAGGATAAAGGTTCTGGTCGAGTCAGCATCAGGTGAGGGAAATGTGTTCATGGGCAATTTATTTTTGGAAAGAAAAGGCTTTGACCTTTTTCCCTGAAGCGGCCTGAGCACCTTCAGTGAGTACGTCTCTTTGTGAAAGGGCTGAATTAAACACAACTGGTCTACACTTACGATAACTGGCAATATTTTGGAAATGTGCAAAATATGTTGACATTTTGGACTGACATTAGTAATAAATCTGTACAGAGTATCCTTCATACTTCTTACATTACGTAGGAAACCAGCCAACAACGCTTTGGAATTAACCCTTTACCCAATTATCAATGGCATCAATTGTGGATTTTCAATAGATGCCGAAGAAATATAGAAATAATCATACTTAGAACGGGATGTAAAAGCTGCTTAATTCATCATATCGGGAAAAGTTTTTAACAGCACGTCCATCCACAAACCCGCCAGGGTTCCAACTTTTGCGCTGCAACACGCTGAAATGCTGATTCTGTCTGCACCGCGCAGCCACGAATTCCCCGTTCTCATCTCTGATAATCTCATTTCCTTATTCTATAAATATTTCCAGGTCCTCCACCCGCGGTGGAACCCTTCAGAATGGAGAGTTCATTTCGACGCCTGGTCCCGGGGAGTCCAGCCCGGTGTCAGAGGTGCAGCGCGGCGTGATTACTCAGTTGTCACGCCATGTTCTCCTCTTCCTCTGCGGACCTTCCCCACGTCCGCCATGGCTGCCGTCAGCCCGCCGGCGCCTGCAGCTTCTCCTGGCTCGATTGAGGTCATCAATCACAGCCGTCCGGCGGAGATGTTCTCTCGCACCGGGTAGTGAAACGATGACATCTGTGTTGTTCTGCTCCCGATGGCGCCATGCAGCAAAAGGTGCTGCGCTCGGGAAAGGGCAGAGCCAGAACAGGCAGGCTAAGCACAAGTGAAGAATTGTTGATGACGGGTGTGATGTCGGAGAGAATTCCACGTCATGTGACGATGAAAAAGGTTCCTCGGCCAGTGTCTTGACATGGCTCCAAAGGACGGGAGTCAAAAAAACATGGAAAAATAAAGAAAAAGAATCAATACAATCCCTACAAAGCCTTAGTATATACGCTTCACTGTGGACTTGAAAAGAGTTAAAAATTTTTAAATTCTTCAGTTTAACATTTGGATTTTTCACTTTTGGCGGGCAAACTACGGCCCGTGGGCCACATTAGGCCCGTTGGTCATCTTGATCCCGCCCGTCAAAGATTGGAGAGAGATTCACAGTTTTAACTGCTTTCAAAACAAATGACAAAAACTACAGCGGCAAAACTAACATCAGACTTTGATGTTTGATTGATTTGAAAGATGGGTGAACAACAAAAGAGGTTCAGTTAAAAGTTAAATAACCCCTTAATGCTTTTTTCCCGTTTCTTTCTGATATGCCTGCTACTTCAAAACCTCACACTGACACAGGAATCCTCCTTTCCAGTGGCCATGTTGGCACTCCTTGGGCCCTCAGCCCGACTGGGCTTGATGAAGACCACAGCTGGCGCGGCTGCTGCTCGTCTCTTGGCTCAGACGGCGAGTCCAGCATGGAGCGGCCCCGCTTAGCGCTCTGCGCGGCTAATTTGATTGCTACCGACACTTCTGCGCACATCCATTGCTGGATTTGTTCAGTGTGAATCAGCCTTGATGAGCTGGATTTTTTTTTTCTTCTACCCGCCCCCCCTCCACACAGTCCCCCATTGTCATTGTTCGGCCCACATTGGGCCGAGACACGAGAGACGAGTTCTTTGCTTTTACTCTGAAATGAAGTGATTTCTGAGAAAAAGAGCGGCGGAAGAGCGGTGAAAGGCCCACTACATGTTAAACGATACCATCTCCAGAACAACTCGGCGCAGAACGCAGGTGAATACGGTTGAACTCAGTCACCGCATTGTGCGGTGGAGGGTCTGCTCAAGAAAGAGAAAGAAAGAGGGGGGAGAAAAAAAAAAGAGGAAGGACAAAGTGGCGTCTGTAAAAAGGCCACTGATCACCTGAAAAGATCAGCGCTGCATATGCCTCACCTCATCGCTCCCAAAGACACACGCACGCACGCACGCACACACACACATACACACACAGCTTACAAAGGGACTTGGCACAATGGAGAGACGAGACCTTCGATGGGCAAGCAAGAATGGAGGGAGCAGAGAAGACGAGGCAGAGAGAGAAAGAGAGAGAGACAGAGAGAGAGACAGAGAGAGAGGGGGAGGGGGAGAAAGTGAGGGAGGAGAGAGAGGGTAAAGGAGAAGTGAGACAGAGAGTGTAGGGAGAAAGAGTGGGAGGAGAGAGAGGGAGTGGGGGGCGTGCGGAGGGGGAGAGAGAGAGAGACGGACACAGACAGGAAATGGACAGATGACGACCATTATAGGGGGAAAATGAAAGCAGTAGAACCTCCCGGTGATGAGATTCGGCGGGAAAGAAATGATGAGGATGTTCCCCTGAAAGGTACCCTTCCTCACCACACACACACACACACACACACACACACACACAAACCCCATCATCCTGCCCCTTGCTGTCTGTGACAGCCAGCCTTTGTTTTAATTCAGCATGGAGCATAGACACACACTCTGGTAATGTGTCTAACTGGGTCTGTCCTTTGTCCTTGGACACGCACTAAATAAATAAATAAATAAGTAAGTAAAGCGCTTCTGTCAGAGTGTGTGCAAGCGCGCGCGTGTGTGGCTGCCATCTCAGAGCTGTCGATACAGCTGCCGCGAGGGACTGTGTGTTGGCCACAGTGCGTCTCAGGGTTTTAAAGTTTGTGAAGCACATGTCGGAAGGATTTTTATTCCATTTTCTGTGCTTTTTTTCCCCTCCCGATTGTCTGAATGGGCACAAGGCTGTGAAGCGACCTCTAAACTTTACATCCAACAACGAGCCTTAGAAATAAACTTCATCGAATTGGATTCAGAGAACCTGCGACTGAGCGCCGCTTTGTTTCTGAGCTGTCAATCTAAAGCATGACCCAACGAGCCCCAACACAGATCTGAATGTATTCCAAAAATCAGACTCCGATATCTTCCCTAGAAACTGATTCATTATGACGTAACAAGGAGACAAATTAAAAGGCGAACCTATGCAGAGCGCCCCCTGGGGAGGGAGCCGGGCCTCCTGTTTGCTCGCATCCTAATTTAGCCTCGTGCTAAAGCCCACACATGTATAATGGATTTTACCACGCTCAGCTGTAAAATAATGAGCTCCCACTATCCAGCTGTTCCTTGCTTCGCTTCCCATAATTCTGGCTCTAGTTTATTCACCATTTAATTGATTCTCTGTGCGGCTTTTTTTTTTTGTTTTTTTGCGCTGCCACCGCCGCCCAACGTGTGATCACTCCTCACCCCGCTCTTTTTATATCGCCCCGATTTTTACTAAACCGCATTGATCTGGTTTCATATCTCGTTCTGCCTCATTCAAGTTCAAGAGCGGATTCTGTGCGATCGCGTCGTCCGACGCCGTGTCGATGAATCTGGCAGCCTGGTGGCGCCATTAGATTGACACGGTGTTATCTTAATAACTCATGGTTCGGAAACTGAAAGAGATTTGTGCCGTCTCTTCCCAAGATAGCAAAGCTCGTTACAAAGCGAGAGAGTTTCTGGGGGGTGTTAAATGCGCCAAATCTGCACAATACAACTGTTTAAATTTATGCTATCAAGATGACTGTTCAATCTGTTTAAGAATAAAGCAATAGAAGGACACTAATTCTCAATTCATGTTTGGATATTTTACCCTCAGTGGCACAACCTACCAATACCTGCTCTCGTCCACTGGTGGGGTCAACCCTAACCGTGACCATAACCCTAACCCCAAGTCAAATTCTCGAAAAATTTAGAATTTTCTCAAAATGACCGAATACATGAATTCAAAAAAATATTGCCTCATGTCACAAACATGATTAATGATAATTACCTGGAATACGAATATTTTATAATTTTTCTCTGATAAGATTTTGTAGAATACAACCCCTGGGATCGTTTTTGACCCGAGATGTGCATCTAAGGCTTTAAGTCCTGAGCTTATGCTAGCAAAACAGCCCTCGACTCTCACAGAACACATCGCTTTGCTGAGATGTGGACGGTCAAATTCTGACTCAAACAGGCCGTGGAGATTCCAAGACACATTTACAGCTCATATTAAAATACGTTGGTGTATCTAGATTAAGGAAATTGCTTTTTAAAGCGCGGTAAATGTTTGCAGGAGACGTGGCGATTACAGGGCAATTTGGCAGGAATTCGATTGGATCCGACCACGCGTCCACACAACCAGGAGACATTTAGGAGAGAAAATTGTCCTCTAGGTATATGAGACGTGTTGCACAACGCAATTAAGACGTTTAAATGCCAGAATAACAATTTACATTCATAACGCGGGTCTGCTGCTCGATTTGTGCGGAGGCGTGCATGTGAAATTACCTAAAAAGATAAAAACATACTTTATTATAGCCTTGACGCGGAGTAATCCAAATTTTAATGCCTGCCAACAAACTGTTTGCTCCTGGTAGCTGTGTCTCGCTGATTCCAAATTGAGTCCCAGAAATCTAGCAGAGAAGGTCCCACACCTGTTTGCCTTCATCAGAATTTCAGAGTAATAAAACAGTGTAAATATGTACCGAGGAGCAGCTAATCAGACCCAGGTCTCTCCACCACAACAGAAAATAACGCTTAAGCCGAGGACTTGTGAGAAATTAATGACTTTGTATAACCTCTGGAGTTTTCTGAATTTTCTCCCTTGTTTTCCGTCATAATTGACTTGTTGAGTCAGCGCTAATTAATATCGTTACTCCAGATGATCTGCTGATTCATTATCTCAGGCGTCAATATCTGTTCCAAATGCCACAGACTATGAAAATAAATGTAAGGTGCATAAAACAGCGCGCGTGTGTGCGAGAGTGTGTGCGAGTGTGTGTGCGTGAAGGCTGTGCTCACGCCGAGTGACAGTAAATTATTCAGACCGATGCCATTTGCATGCCCACGCCGCCTTCCCTGCTCTTATTAGCTCCCCGGCTGCTGTGATAGTTTACGTCTAACGTGCCGGATTCAAACTGAGACGGTGCGATTTATATGGAAGAGGACGACCACACGCGCGGCAGGACACGCCCGCGTCCTCCCACTC
>OMPJ01009857.1:0-12962 GCA_900312935.1 Carapus acus
ATCACTTTGTATAATATTGCTGGTCAGATTGCACTATAATGGCTTTTGGTTTGTTTAGTAATGCTTACAGTCCCAGCACAAACATGGCCTCATGCTCTATGCAGCTGGATCCATGGGCTTCTCTGATTGAGCGTGCTTGCACAAGATGGTTGTTATCCCACTGCATGCTACTTCAAAACCAATTAGCAGCAGCTTGAATTCTCTTCATCCATCTGTCTTGATATGACGATAAACACATAGCATAAACACACTGCCCCTCTTCAGTAACGTCTCATCTTCATAAACGTGGCCCTCGGTATCACGCGAGGATCTCCAGCACCAAAGTCCTTAAAGGGGTTTAAACGTGAAGCGTTCGCCTTCATTAATCATTCACTGACAGTTGTCTGGGACCGAAAAGTTGTGACATGGAAAAAAGGATGTTCCCTAAATCTCTGGGGAGCATGTTCGCGTTTGAAGGATGCACATTCCATCAGTTACATAAAAAAACATGCCTCAGTGAGGCCCTAACGTGCAGACTGGCTTATGGATATGAATTAGAATATATCCTTAATGATAACATTTACCCTACTGTATATACAATACAGTGGCTGTGCTGCAAGGAATAGTAACAAAGTGTCATGGTCGAACATATTAACAGCTGATGATGTCCATATGTTAGCATCGTCAAGTGTTACGTGGTGTAGGGAGCTCCAAAAAATGTATCCAGGACATCATTTAAAATCTCAACCAAGCTAGCTTTTTTAAACATAACTATCAAATTAATTCAATAACATTTTGTGGACTGAAAAGATAATGTTATCATGAATTGAATTTGGATGAATTATTAATATGTGGAGATGAAAGGTGGCCACAGGATTTTAACGTCAACAAGATATTCAGCAGATTAAAAGTTGTTAAACTGCTCTTTGCACCGACAATGGTATGAACACCATAGTCCGTTGAAAATGGCATCAATCGATCAACAATTACTGAAGTGGAACGGTTCGGTGTCCTCAAATTGGAGTGATCGATCTCTCGTCGATCTGCATGTGTTCCCTCACCTGGCGTGCCAACATTGATTAGCCGATTCAGCAGTCCCCTGCCTCTGGAAGACGGAGTCCCACGAATGATGCGTCTTGTCTTGCAGCAGTCTTTTTTGCTGTTGTTGCAGCGGTGATGAACATCAGACCATAATGTACACGTAAATACATCAACTGCTCTGTGGTCCAGCATTTTCTCAGCACTTCTATAATATAATGGAATCCTTGTGCTGAAGTGTGAAACAGGGCTGCCATCCCAGTAAGACCAATTACACCATCGTGCCTCACTGCGCACAGCTGGAGCCTGGGTGTGACTGTGTAGCAACTCTCAGATTTATGAGTTTCATATACCCTTAAGAAAGTATATGGCCTTGGTGTAGCAAGGTCACGATAAAAGGCTACTGATCAATATCTGAATGAAAAGCCATTTGGGAAGTTTTTAGAGCTTCCCCCCCTTCCCTTCTCCCTGGATGCAATATCTGCAGAGTATTGATTGTCAGGGGCCAGTAGTTAGTCAAAGGCTATCTCCTTTGACTAACCCCTTTGCAGCTTGTCAGCCCTCCGCCCCCCTCCTGTTGATAGATTGGTATGCTCCAAGCCACTGTAATTACACCATGGAACTAGCGGGTCATTTATTTTGCTACTTTCACCATTTGCCAAAAAATCACCTTTATCTTTGGAATCCAGCGCACTCCCAAGAAGCCATAGTGAGAGAAGGGGCATGAAAAACGGAAGCACCCCTCCATAGAGTGCCAGAGTCACTATAATCCTTTACGGTTAAAACTCCCATTCTTGTCATGGCTGAACTTTATGCTCACATTCTGTTCGAGCCTGGTGAAACCCTCCTCAACAAGTCAGACGTAAAGGATATTTGCAAGGATAAATAAACGATACAAAATAAAGTAAATGTACACGTATAATATACTATTAGAAGTCTGAAACAAACAATTCTCTAAAATCCAAATACATTGTTGTTATGAGCTCCATAATGTTTCCACCTAGCATATGAAAACATAAATGATGATGGCATGAATGATATCATAAATTGCCGTGTATGCATAATTAAAGTGAAGCTGAGCTAATGCATATTTTTTCCCCTAATGGTTCTTTATTAATTTATAATTTATTTTTGTGTATTTTCTAGAACGACGAGATAAATACATTGACTGTATTGTTAGTCAAGACCTGTTTGTATCACCGTTTCCATCATCCTGGCAGTGGAATTGCCGATATGATGTAGATGTATCCGCGCACACACACACTCGCGCACACACACACTCGCGCACACACACACTCGCGCACACACACACGCACACACACACACACACACACACACAGGCTCGGTGCTATAAGTGCCGTATAATGGGCACCACCGTATGATGGAGAGAGGGGAGGAGGTGCTCATGAATAGCAGACGGCTTTGCCAGATGAGATTGCCAAACCTTTCAGCCCAGGCACCACGAAAGCAAGAAACACGACAGACTTGGGTACAAACTGCAGAAGAAAAGCGGCTTTGTCAAGATATTTATCATTGAATCTACTTTACTTTTGTTTAGTTTCTCAAAACAAGGCTAAAACACAAATTCCAGCAAAGCTAGTCATACTTAGCTTTTGTTAAGCTTTCGTTCACTTGAGCTTGCAGGGAGAAATCCCATTTTTTTATGATGAATGTGAATTTCATGAGTGAAGAAAACATCCTTACACTCCCAATCTCAACTGACCTTGAGCCCCTGTGCTCCTGTTTGCGTGTAGAAAGCATTAGGAAAGCTCACCCAGAGTTTAGATTTGTCAAACCATTCAAGATCAGCTCTGAAAGGTAGAGGTCAGAAGATTATTACAATAGGCACGTAATGGCAGAATTATGCAACTGCAGACCAGTGGATGCCCTCATTACCTCGTAGGAGTGGTGATAGATAGTCTTAAATATGTGTTGTCAAAATCTGCAGGAAAAATGTGACCGGTTATCAAAAATACAGATGGCACCACTTCAACTGTGGGAGTCTTTGTATGCCATTTATTATGGAACGGACACTTAAATGTGGTTTCCACAAAGGGTGATGGCAATCAGCAAGTGTGGTAGTTTGTTGAAAATGAACAGTATTATGATGGATGTTACCCATTCCCTTAATCCAACATGCACTATTTTAAAAAACAAAGAATTTCCCCTGTAACTTGCATGAAAACCGATGTTATTACTGCACAATTTTCTTGCATTTTGCCTGAGAATTTAGAGTTTAATTGCTGCTAATTGGAAACCTTGTACTAAGCTGTGGGTTATTAGGACTCTGTTTGCATTGTTTCATTCGGCCTCACAGCACAAAAGTAGTCTTGGGCAGTTCTTTTTGCCTTCCGCCCATGAGAGTGCTTTGATCCTCATAAGCTGGCGATGCTGTATTGATGCGATACCCCTCTCTCCTCCCAGCTCAGCTCTCCCTCTAGATTGCTGTTTGAAAGCTGGTGGAGAAATGAGAGTTAATTGGTAGGAGAAGTGGGTGTTTGCGTTTTGGTTCTTCTGAGCGTGTTCCCTCCTCTCAATAGGATTATTCACTGAACTGAATTATTAAACGGTTATATTTCATTTAATCACAATTCCTCAGCAAAACAACAATTTTGTGTGTGTTTTGCAAAGTGTTGTCTTTTATTGAACTGTTTTGAATATGATTTGATCTGCAGTTGATCTGCAACTGTAGAAATTACAATACAAATTTAAAATGGTTTATTGCTACCATTTATAAAACAGGGTCGCGCCATTTAAAGGATTACGACTGAAATGTCTCCAGGTCTGTGACCCTGGCGTTACCTTGCCTAGGTATTGTAAACAACATTAGGCAAGGAGAATTTAACATACACATATGTAGATGTTGTATTGGACACTTCATTGCTGCGGGATGGGTAAGCCTGCAGGAAATCACTTTGGTGAGACTTAATCAAGCCAAACAATTTCAGCAGGAGGGTATTTGGTCCTGTTTCATTTTAATTTAAGTGTAGAGGTACCACGGAAGCCACGGCTGCCACCATTTGACAAAGAGCCAGCACTCCAGCAACCAGTCCTCAACATGACAAATCCTCAATCTACTCCCGCTCTCCCGTTTCTTCTAAACACATGGTTTATGCAAATCGAAGCAAAATGATCTGGGGGATAGCAGCAATGTTTGAGAAATTTCAGTCTTGCCAATGGAGGCTGGCATTAATATGAAATAAGCAAGGGGAGAAATGCCTTCTGCCTATGCACCTTTATTGACAGTATTCAAATTAACCCAGCAGAAAAGTTATAAATGACTGTTTGTCTGTGCCAAAGTGCAGTCCCTCAAGTGATATATGAATGTGTATTCACTCTGCATGTCCTGCTTCCTATGATAAAGGGCATGTTGCATCATTTACATATACTTTCAAATGCCTTGCAAAATAAACCCATGCAAAACAGGCATATTTTCTGTATATCTCAGCATGTACCCATAATTCCTCTATTTTTAAAACCTTATTCCTTTCCAAACACGTGCTCCTGCAGCACTGCTTGCCGGCGAGAGAGAAAAATGAAATGCCTTAAAATGGCATTAAAGAAATCAGAAGAGCGTCCGGCTACAGCCTGGTGTCTGATTAGATCTTGATGGATGGCATCCATTCATCCTTGTCAGGAAAAGAACAATTGTGCTATTGAAATACCCACTATCAAACTTTAAGGACCTGCAGAGGGAATCAATTAACATGCAGTGAGTAGGTCCTCCTGAACGATTCGCGGTTTGCAGTTGCGATCGGTCCCGCAATTTTTAAAAATAGTTCCGATCATGTAATTGTTGATATTCATCACAAATGTGAGAAAATTGAGATTGGTGATTTTTTTTCTCTGTGTTTTTGTTAATACTAGACAGGTTATACTTTAGAACAGATTAATGAGGTTAAACCATAATGTGCCTCTAGGGAAATTTCACAATGATTCCTGCATTGAGTAGCAATAGAGAAAACAAATTCATACATTCAAGACCACAATATTTTTTTAATTTGTAAAAAAGAAACCCTACAATTTTGTAGAGAAGGCCCTTTTATATCTATATGGATGAGCTGTTTCATTCAAAGGAGACCTGCCATTAGTTTTGTATTGCCTTTGTGTAACAGTAGAAGTTTCAACACATTTCACATTCACACAGCAAATTATCAAATAAACACTTGAAGAAACAAATCCCCTGATGTTTTTGATAACCTCAAAACATCTTTAAATTATACTGCTATCGGCAAATCGTTTATTATTTATTGTGTGATCAGCTGCGTGGTGTAGACGCTCTTATGTGCTCCTCGTGTGTATACAGATAATTTACAGGTTAGAACAGCAGCCACTGAGGACATTGTCAATCTAGTTAGTGTATGCACTTCACCTTCCCTAGCACTCCTCTCATAAACAAGCGTTTCATTGTTTGCCACCTCTCACACTTCTTTCTTCCCACAGCCCAACGTTTTAGTGCAGCAGCCAGTCATCCCATATCTATTTTGGGGGTGGCTGTTTTTTTTTTTCTGACGTAAATAGATCATTCAGCAAGACGGTGGGGCTTTTGCCGCAGCCCATCATTAAGGACTCTGCATCTATCTATGGTGTCAAGTTTACTAAATGAAGGCACCACTGTTGTGTTAACATGTTAGAGAGAGAAAGAAGATGAAGGCCACATGAAACAGGAGTACAGAGCAAACGCATGTATCCTCTGTATGGGTACGCCTACGCAAATTTACTGCTTAGTGATCCTGAAGAGCATCCAGGAAGATGTTTGGAGAGAAAAAAGGGGGTATTACTATTTACTACCTCACATAAAATTCCTCCGTCCTCCGTTTCATCAGTAGCCAATGTGGTCTGCATTAAAAAGGCTTGTAACAGCTCGCTCGCGCGCGCGCACTCACACACACACACACACACACACACACACACGCAGATGCTCATGTAGAAGTTACACCATGCAAGTGCTGATATATGTGTAAATATGACATCAACATTAAAGAATACACACTCCCTCCATGAAATCCTCCATCTGTGTGCGCGTGTGTGTGTATGTGCGTGCAAGAATTTGCTGGGGTTCATCATCAGATGTCAAAGGCTGCACTGCAGGCACAATAAGCGGCCTCCCAGACACCCTTTACGACCAAACTAATTACTAATTACACAAGTGGTTTGTGGGAGCCGCAGCACAACGCCGGACCTTTGTTATTTTAATTGTTGTTATTTTGAAGAATGGCGCTTCAGTAAATTCTGCCACACTCGACCCAGAAGGATGGATGAGCTCTGAATAATTTATCATCTTTGGGGAAACACACTCGGCGTGGGGCACCGGAGCTGCATAGCTGCGTACGTCTCCGCTCTTGTTACAGCGGCGCTCTTGCACAGGATTGATGACGGGGGTATCTCCCATCGTGCGTCCACCACTCCTGGCCCTCCCCTCATCATTAGGACTCCTATTGTCTGTGTTTCGTAGAGGACGGGATGAGGATGACTGGCAGAGGTGGTCCCCCTCATGGCACAACTAATTATTCCACCCAACCCCTGCTCTCCTGATGGATTAATGTGTATTGTGTGGACTCTGCACCACCACTTCGCTCTCATAAGATGAGGGACGAGCGTGTCCTGATTTGGAGCTCTGCGCAGTGCGCGAGCTTGATAATTATTTTCATAGATGAATACCGTCACAGGCAGGATGATGAAGTGGCTATTTGCAAGCAGAGACTATCACATGCAAACACAGAATGGGGCTTTGTGACCGGGGAGAAATCTGGTCCTGCACAGACCTGCGTCCCCTGTGTCTTTTGAACATGACTTCCACGCGCACACATGCACGTACGCACACGCACGCGCAGACACAGGCACTCTCTCTCTCGGGGTCTCTCTGTCCCTTTCTCTCTTTATGCATTCACAGTCTGCGAAATCTTTCGTTTTGCCTCTTCTCCCTTGCCATTTCATCTCTGCTTCCTTGTGTCGCAGTGGCACCCTATGTAGAATTAAATTCCCTCAACAGAGATCCTGACTCAAACCCTAAAAGCAATGTATGTGAAGCACATATGTAATGATTTCTCTTTTGCCTTCTTCCTCTTTTTGGCGGCTGAATTAATGGAGTAATTCATGACTTTCATCAGCCGCTGCATAGACCCACTTGGAAATTGTAGATCTTTTTTAGCTTCTTTCCCCTTTTAGAGGGCCCCGTGTGATCAGTGGTGTTGGGCTGAAGATTTGTGAGGAGCCCCCAGCTGGAACAGTGTTGCAAAGTAGATCACATAAAGTATGCTGGGGTGCTCCCCTATAGCCTCTGCCACCAAAACTATAAACTTTGCCTTCCTGCACCTCCGCAGGATGCAACGTTGCTGCTCAGTGCACAACTTTGTCAAACTTTCGAAAATTAGTTTGTCTCAGTTTCACGTTTAAACAGATACTTGCTTTTTTTGTGTATGTTTTCAAGTTTCAACTGTGTATTGATCTCTGTGTTGCACAGAGGAATAGCTCAGTCCAGGACCAGTGCGCCTACTCACACTTTAACGGTAGCAGGTATCTAACTTTATATCACTTAAGTGCTTTGGCCCTGTGGCATTGCAAAGCTTGTTTTCATTTTTCACTCAGGGTGCAGTGTGACCACACCAAATTGATGCAGGGGGCTTTTGCCACAGCTATCGGCTAACAGCTACTTGTAACCAAAGTCTAAGTCCTGGTGCATTCAGAGGAGAATCCGAGAGAGTGATTTACATTTTTTTTTCCAGGTTCTTTGTTTGACTAGAACTCTCTCGGGTCATAACGACTGCTGTAGACAACTTTATGGGTCATGTAAAAGGGTTGTGAGAGTGGTAACCAAATTATTACGTGAATCGAATTTTTCCAAGCAACCAATTTACAGTTTTGTCCCCAACTAATGAAAGTGATGAACAAGAAAGGGAAGCTATTCTGGCTTTTGGCAAATGACTTTTTGTTCAATGCTACTGCAGTTAGTGGAAGCAATGCTTTATTGTTGTTTTAGTAATGTGGATGCTCAGTGCTATGACACGTCATTAAATGTTAACACTTTCTTTGCCGTTGGAGCCAAAATGAATGACTCACTTGGCCTGGTAACAGGAGATGTAAATTAGAAAGAAAAATGGAGGCTATAGACATTGATAAATATTGGTAATGCTGTCCTCCTCCTCCTCTGTTTGTAATAGCCCTCTTGTCCCGCTAGCTTGCAGGCCCTGACAAGAGGTATCCTGCCGAGCTCAAAATGAGCCTGGAATGGGAGCGCGTGCCACAGGAAAGAATGGAATCTGATCACACTGTCATTTGGGTGTTTCACTGTTATATGCCCACTGAATTCACCTTCAAGGGTGAAAAAAAGTGAGATAACTGGAACACCTTTACCCCCTGAGACTGAGGGACAGTACTTGTCAAGGACAGGAATGCATTGATTTGGGTCTCAGCTTGTGTGTGAATGATTGTTTTTAAAGAGAGATCATGAGTGTAAAACAAAACAAAAAAACTAAATCGAAAATCAAAACAATGTAGGCTTTATGTGCACAAGGTTTGAAGGAGTGCTAAAGCTGGGCTGCTATACCATGCTGGCTTGTAATTGCGAACACATGTGTTAACCTCTGTCTCATTGCAGCCGGCCGAGGGAGTTCTGGCGCCTGGACTACTGGGAGGACGATTTAAGGCGCCGACGTCGCTTCATCAGGAACCCCTTTGGATCCACGCACTCAGAGGCTACGCTCAAAGCGGCGGCCGAACACGGTCAGTACCTCCCTCTGTCTGCCACTCGCTCACTCGGTGGCTGCACCAGGTACAAAGCAATAAAAATTAGCCCAGCTGTTGTCGTAAAAAGATTTATTGTGTCGCCAAACGCCGTAAAGTAGCACCCTCATTTGAGCTTCACACAAGTAATTTCCTACTTTGCCTCCCATTATGCGAAGCTGAAAAAATAGTCTGAGTGCTCGCACACTCTCACCCGTACTTCAAAATGGTCTTTTGTGCCGAGCGGCTGTGTAATGTGAGTGACATAAAAGGTGAATTTCTGTTCATTCTTTTTTTCTCATTGCATGGCAGTGGCTGATATCAGCGGTAAGTACATTGCAGCCCGCCCTTGTTTGTTTTTCATCTGCAGCACTGTTGCTTTCTTAACATGTAAATTGTTTGATTTCCATAAGTAGCATTGCATTAATGTTGCTAACATACACCTTTGTACTATGCGCTTGTGCCAGAAGGAGAAAGAAATATTTGGTTTGGAAAAAGAATAGGTTTACTATACAATTTTTAACAAAGGGGTGAAGTTACACATGGTTTGTATCTAATTTTTGTTTGTCCATGAGAACAGCTGCAAAGTTTCATGAACCTTTTCCTGTATTCTTGGAGAAACTAAATAGTCTCAAAGGTCTCTTACAACCACAAAATTTGAGCAAAATACTGCCCACAGAGGTAAGGCTTTGCAAAGTTCACGCCTCGGTTGCTTACCACACAATCCGCTTCAACACATCATTTCTGAGGACTGATCACAAATGTGACAGGAGTCGATGCGAATATGAAAGAGAAGCAGGTCGTTTTTGGAATGCTAGAATCAAGAGTGGCTGGTGCTCCTCAGTCAATGGCTGCTGGACGTGAAACAGCAGGTCAAAGAGGGAAAGGTCCATCAGCGGTCTCTTTTCTTGCCTTCCCACATCCACTGTCTGTGGCGAGAACAGTACATGTCAGGCGTTATCACCAGCCAGCTGGGAACATTAAAGTGATTAGATGCTCCATTAAGGGTTGGGAGAATCCCCGTCCTTGCCTCATGAAACAGTTTTGAGGCCCACCAGATTGTGATAAAGTATGCACGTGTGCTCTAACAATCAGGTGGTTTGTCAGTGATTCTTAAACGTTGACATTTCATGGATACATGGTTTCTAGTAGACACCTTTATGTATTCAGAATTGCTCGCCTTGCAAGTTAATAACTCTGGTATTTGATATGGCCGTCAGTTTGATTCAAATCTACTTCAGCCCGCACACTGCACATATTCATCACTGAAGGAAGACAAATTCTGCAAAACAACATTTGGTTTCAAAGTCAAGTCTGTGCAAAAATAGCCAGCAGCAAGTTGTGGCAAGGGTATGGTACCTCAAGAGAGCGCGCTGCCTGGCTGGAGTATGGGAATATATCATTAAAATAACTCCCTGACACTGAAGCCTGACGGCATCCATTTTCTGATGTAACCTTTCGTCTTGTTTTAGTCGACCCGACATTTGTTACGGAAGTGCAGCTCAAGATGAGAATGCAGGGCTGAGTTTTCAAACGGAGCACAAAGGTCATATCTGGCTGTAATTATATTCATCAGACGGGGAGAGAAAATGCGGTCTCACTCTCTAAGAAAATATTTAGTATGAGATCAAGCATGACTTTGCCCTGTGTTCTCGCTACCTGAGGCGGGAATTTTCATCAAGGGTCACAATTATTAATAAATATGTTTGTAAAAAATCAATTTCACACATTTCAGCTGGTAAGCAGGGAGCGCGTCAATCAAACTCACACTTTAAACAAGGAGTAAACTGCGATCATTCATGGCCAGCCAAGGTGATTTTTTTCAGTGCGCGTGTGTGTGCGTACATCAGTAGGTTTGGGTCGGCTGCTATGTATGGATGGCAGCAAAAAGCCATCTTTTCTGGGGATTGATTTGGGGCTGGGACTGGGCCCATGTTCCGGAGGTGGCAGGGTAAATACCCAAAGAGTAATGTCTCTGTTGGAGTAATCAATACTCGCCTCACGACCACACTCTGGGTTGCACCTCTCTTAAAAACAAATTTGTTAATTCTGACAATTTAATTGGCGCAACCATGCATTCCTCTAGTTGTAATTAGCCGGTTGCTGGAGATCCCCCAGTTGAGAAAGTGGGCTTGGGAAAAAAGTGTAAACCTTGACGTATTTGTTCACATTTGTGATAAGGCTGAGGTGTATCTGCTGGCAATGTTGTAAATGTGGTTCAGCACATTGATCAATTCATGCTACTGTGTCTACATTGCAAAAGGTTCTAGAATTTACTCTTAAATAATACATTGGAATACAGTTTCTGATGGAGTTACTCTGACTTAACTGTGTGGAAAAAAACAACAGTGAATTGTGTGACCCAAAGTTAAATGAATTCCTCTTAAACGTGCACACCCCCAACAATCCTCCTGCCAAAAACACACATCAACAAAACCAGCAGTTGGACAAACACTGCCAGCAACTGACACAACTTATTACAATTACAAAATTAAAATTCCAAAGAATTAGCACACAGCACGCATGTATCTTAATTACTACATATACCCAGGTTGAATCACTTGAATCGTTATTCCAAAACACTCCCAGCCAAATGACGTATTTTCGCGGTTGGTTGTTGTTAATGTGCAGTGCACGTGCTGCTAAAACCTGAGATGACTTTAGATTTTTGGTAATGGAGGCGGGCAATTTCATCACCAACACCGCGTGAGTTTGCGTCACACCGAGTGGTTTGAAGTGTCGTCGTACCTGTGTATCAGAGTGTTTACAATGTGTGGAAACATAATGTTTAGCTGTTCCAGTTCGACTCTGTTCTTAAGCCCATCTGACAAGCCCCCCTGTCCACTTGCTCGGTGTGAATACAATAGCATGTGGTACGTATTAGGGGAGCTGGTAGTAATTTTGGTGCTGCTAACTAAAGAATCCTCCAGGGAGATTTAATTACAGGAAGACCATTCTAAATATCAGTGGGTTGCATGTTTTCCATGACAAGAGATTTTTTAGCTAGCCTTGTCAAGCATTTTGGAAGAGTGTGTAACCGTGCAACAAGTCCGTGCCTTTATAGGAAGTGCATTTCATTTCGTCCAAAGTGATGACAAACAAGCACCCGCCAGCTTATGTTCTGCTGATTTAATGCACAAGAACGGTTAATGTTGAACAACATGACGTGTGCACGGAGGCAGCAAACAATGTGTTTACAAAACGAGAGGACTTTTCAGCATTTGTGCTAAATTCACTGCACAGCAGGTCTCAGTCTGCGGATCCCTCCCATGCATCACGAGGGAATGCAGAGGCTCTGTAAATGTTTGCAGATTACCATTTTTCTTGAATAATCCATTCGGAACCTCAAGTCATGTTCAGTTGCGATCAAAATGGGCAGCGCACGACCTCCACACAATATGTTCGGCTGATCTTTGGCTGAAATGCTGTTTGTTTGGATGTAGGTTTAAATGCTTAATGTCTGGGTGTTGGCTGAGTGTTTATAGGGTTTGCATTATGTCATTTGGCTTCTGTCAAGCTGTGTAAGTCTGCCTCAGGTCTTTGTCTCTTTATTGGTGAATGTTGTAGGTGCACCAAAGTTGCTGGGTTTACCCACTATGCAGAGGTTCCTGATGCATGTCTAGATAGTTACATAGAGACAAGCAGTACGACCACACTACCCAAGACATTGTCTAATGAAATATGATTCATTCATGGCAACTTATTCATCTTATATCTTTTTAATGTAGAATTGGTGAAACAGTGGTATTTGGCCCCAAGTTATCTACCGCTGCAACTTTGACACCTACAGGAAAAATCAAGTGCAGTGCATCAAGAGCCCAGATTTTGTTTGGAATCATTTTAAAACATGGCTGTGCTTTAAGTGCCTTTGTGCAGTGATTGATCTTCCTTACTCTTTTACTCTTTGTAGCCATTACCAAGTCTACCTGCTACAATTTTGCTGGGTGTGCTCATAAATTTCACATTGTGTGTAATATTTCAGTAATGTGTGCAAAATAAGACATGTCTTGGTAAAATGGTGAAGACCCCTCTCCTCCCCAGCTTCTGAAGAGGACATCCTAAAAGGCAACCAGTCCATCAGGGGCCAGGCTCTGGGAAATCAAAGCTCCGAAAGCGAGGTGTCACTCGACGGCGACGATGACAATCTGTCCTCATTGGAGGAGAAGGACTTGGAGAACTTCACTGGTAAGGTGGCCCGTCCCCCCCCCCCCCCCGCGCGCTCG
>OMPJ01009857.1:14650-37375 GCA_900312935.1 Carapus acus
GTCCAGGCCCGGTAAACCTTAGCGCCAGCGCCCAGCTGGTGGCTCCCGCCGCGGTGGTGAGGGGGACGCTGTCCGTCACCGCCTCCGAGCTCTACTTCGAGGTGGACGAGGACGAGCCCAGCTTCAAGGCCATCGATCCCAAGGTAGGCACGGGAGATGCGGAGACATCGATAGCCTCCCGCGGTGACAATCGCGAGCATCAAATATCTGCCCTTTGCAAATGCTCCAAAGCGGCCGCTGTAATCCTTAAATTCAACTGTGTGTGTGTGTGTGTGTGTGTGTGTGTGTGTGTGTGTGTGTGTGTGTATTATTTATATTTGATTCTGCTTAGAACATCTTTCTCGCGGGTTTGTGCGTAAAAGTCAATCACGTCAAGTTGTCTTTGAAAATTCCCGGGTTTTATATTTTTTCGTATTGGCAAGGCTTTTTCTTTTATTGTGTTTCCCCAAATGACTTTTTATAGATTTGCAAAAATGCAATTGTTTACAACGACGGTTATTATGAAATTTCTATACAACATGTAAATGTATTCCTTTGTATGATCGAGTATTAATCGCAAAACTTATTTATCGGACATTTACACCACAAGCGGATTTTGTCAGATTTAGATGAAATATTGAGAGTTCATAAAAAATTCTACACACCTCTAATGGATTAAAAGCGAAGGCGGGCAAACTGACCTACAGGTGGTTGTGTGTGCACCTCATATTCAATTTTCATGGACGCGTATTTTGATTTTTTTAAATGCATCGCCGGGTTTTCAATCTACTTACAAAGTGTGGCAAAACGTCGCGATTCATTTTTACGACGCAGTCTGATGTGTGGATTGTAACAGAGTTGGTGTTTCGTATAACTCTCCCCGTCAGTTAAAGGCCCTCCGCTTTTACCGCAGTGGCTCGGGCCTGTATTAACAGGCGTCATCTCATTTACATTCATGCCAGACTCCTATACTTTTTAAAAACGTCTGTGGTTCCAAAATGACTCTTTGTTAATTCCAGCTTCAGATTTTTTAAAATCCCTTCTCTGTCCCCGTTTCCTCCATTGGACTACACACTAGTTTCAGACTTTGTCTCAAATAACAAAATAAAATGTAACAGATTTGCCTGTCAGCTCAGTTGTCAAAACATGTCAAGAAACGAGGCCAAGTTGTAATTTAATTGCAACGTTTTATTAACATTTCATTTCGATTCACATAATGAAAAAATTTGAACTTGGCACGCTACATTTTTTTATTCTTTCACTTAACGATTTTGTGCATATTTTAAATAAAAGTTTCTTCACTTGGTGAAAACATTTAAACAAGACAACTAAAAGTCATTACATTTATCTGGCAAAAAAGTACCTTCACTTCGTCGCTGGCAGTGGCCCAATTGCTCCGTGTTTCACCCAAATAGTTTTTTTTTTTTTTGCGATTTTTCGCTGCGTTATTGTCTCACTCAATTCTTTCACATTGCTTTGGGGAGCCAGCTGGACCATCATCGCTTGACGAGACTCTGCTTTATCCCAAATGTCTCCAGTCTCTCTCTCCGTTTCCCCCCCTCCTCTGCGATTCTCTCTCTTCGCAGCCGAGAGAACTTCATAATTTGTCCAAACTTTTGGCGTTGGTGAGGATTTCCCTCGCTAGTCTCCACGTCTGCTTAGCAGCCGCCTCCAGGGCAGAGTGAGGCTTTCCCTGAAACAAGTCCAAGTTTGGCAAGAAGTAATGGGGACATCGGCGGCACTGCAGGCACGATATGAGCTGCAGCAGGATGCCGTTCAGCCGGTCTCCGAGGCAAGACTCGTCCCAGTCAGTCTCTCTCGGGTGTTTCTCACACTCGTACAGCAGCAGGGTTTTCATGTGGTAGTTGTTGAGCGGCTGGCCCGGTAACTCCAGGTGTCGGTCCCGCAGCGTCTTGAGCACCGACAGACATTTCTTCCTGCAGCCGGCCATCAGCAGCCTGTTCTCGGCTTCGCTGAACTGCAGCACCCAGGCGTCGCTCTCCGCCGAGCTCTGCTTCCCCGTCAGCGAGTAGCACTCCTTGGAGAGGAGATTGAAGCCCTCGGCTTTGACCTCTGCCACCCGGTTGGGGCCCGGCCACGGGATGTGGGGCATGGGCCACTGCGCGGCGCTCCGAGGCCAGATCCCCGTGCACTTGAAGGCGGGGGTGATCTGCACCACGTACCTCTCCCTGATCCGTAGTTTGACCTCGCTGGTGTCCGCCACCATCTTCACCACGTCGCGGTAGCTGCATTTGTCCACGGCCTGCGCCACCAGAGTCTGAAACCTGGAGCGAATCTTCCTGGCGGACAGGTAGCCCGAGGCGGTGATGAACTCCACCCACAGCGACATGCTCCTTTTGCGGCCGTCGCTCAGCTTCAGCACCGCGCAGCCGGGCAGCGAGCCGTCGTCCACAAAGTTGAAGACCCCCATCTGGTTGAGGTAGAGCACCACCTCGAACTCGTTGGGAGAGATGACCTCCATCCCCTCGTAGCGAGCGTCGATCTCGCTGAGGGAGCTGATGAATCGCGGCTCCTGCACTTCCACTTCTTTCAGGACATCTGACACCACTTTACAAACCTCCCTGATGGTCTTCGCAATGGCCGCCTTGCGAGATTGGCACCTCTCGTTGTAGTATTTGTTGAGCTGGTAAACCAGCTTCGCCTGCGTCGCGATCATGTTGGGGCAGAGGTCCGGGCTGTACACCGGAGAGTCGCAGTAAGTTGACGGATCCAATGCTTACCGGTAAAGCCCGAGGCAGACGCTTCTCCGTGCAGTAAAAAATTGTGTAATCAAAGTTGTTGGGGTTTTTTTTTAATCTTTTTTTTCCTTTTTTTTGTGAGCGCGGGAGCGGATGGACGTCAGTACGAGGAGGAGGAAACGGATCGGGATGCGACGCAATAGGCTGCTAAATATCAGTCCAACTCCTCAGTGCTCCCAGCACGGCTATAGGTTGATGCATATTCGGCCGCCTCTTTGGCTCACCATCCGCGTCCCGCCGCCACCGCCACCGCCGCCGCAGACGCTTAAAGGCTCACACGCAGTCTGGGACCACTCATGTCCACGGAAAGTGGGATTCTGTCCTCCGTGCCCCCGGCTCACTTTCTTCCACACTCAGCTGTGAGCTGGACCTGTGTACTTTATGAATGGCTCCTTTAGGAAGAGTGAAAAGGGGTCGGGCTTCTGCTCCTGCAATCATGTGCGGAGCTGTCAGTGCGGCCAGCCAATCAGCGCGCCGCACACGCACTGTCCGGCGCACTGGCGTGTCCGGCGCGTCCCAAGCCGCGTCCCGGGCGCACCGAGCCCTGTCCGCGCCGCGCGCCGTGCACGGCGCGGAGAGGAGGTGAAGCCGGCTTCATGCAGCCCTGCGGTCCTCTACACGCGCACGCACCCACTTCAACTCGCCGCTGTGTAAACCGTTGCTTAAGACGAGCCTTTTACTTGCTGGACGTCAGTCGCTGAGCATCGAGGATCGGGGCAAATTTCTATTAATATCACCAGGACTGTCAGTCCATAATCGATCAGTTTTTCAGACTAATTTTTGTTTTTTTGTACCCTTAGTTCATTCGACAACCCTCCTCGTTTTTGTTCTGTTATGTGAATTTCTCGATAACGGTATTATTCGTAGTATTTCCAGCACATTGAATTTATTTTTACGTCTAATTTTACAGTGCTATTTTCTTTTGCAAAGTGCTCCAATGTCTGCCACGCTTCTATGGAAAGAGCGTTTATCCGTCTTGTGGGGCTGTTATGAGATTTTTACTCAAGATTTTTTTAAAGCAGACCAGTGGAGGTAATATGTAATTGAGAATGCCTCCAAAAATCAACAGAATCGCAGCGAATCATTATTTAATAATATCATTCAGTTTCAATCCCAGTTCCGTTTCATAGATATACTCATCCAGGATATTTCGTGTCCCTTTCCACCAAATTTCTTTATTTAAATTTGTATATTTTGTGGGGACATTATAAAGCGTCCAGTGCACCTGCAGCTCGCACTTGACAATGACGTGAAATTTGGAGTCAAACGCAGGTCACCGATGTCGTCCAAACAACCATTTACGCGACTTTAAGAGTCAAATTCCACTCAACACATTTTTAGTTTAACGCTTTTCGTAATGTGTAAAATGACCGAGGCGAGTCGGTGTTCGTGGTTTGTTCTCATTCTGTTGCCCGTGAACCTTGTCCATTCTGAATAATTAAAGCCGGAGTCTCGTGGGTTTAATTGAAGCCCTCCTTTCACTCACTCTCTCTCTCCCCCCCGCGCACGCGCGCGCGCACACACACACACACACACACACACACACCGCCACAGGCGGTATTGCGCGCAACCGTGTCCCCGTCTCAGTTTAACGAGGTCGCGTCTGAAAACGGCGGTGTTCGGGCGATCAGCGTGCTTTTATTTTTAATGTAGAACAGAGATAAGAAATAAGTAGATAAACCGCCCCTGCAATTTTTAAGTCAGTTTGCAAAATCCGATCTACCAATTCGTCGCTGAAATTACGGGGCGTTTAAATATTCTCTCAGCTGGGTGTTTTTAGTAAAACAGGACACGTTATGGATGGGATTTGATACATTCAAACGTCTGCCTTTGCTTAAACGTTGTGATTGTAAAAGAGGCCGTCAGTGTGCACAAGCGTGAGGGAAGAAGTCCTCGTTTTGTTGGTCTCTGCCAGTATTCGGCAGCATAGAAAATTGGACTGCAATTTAAAAAAAAAGAGAGAGAAAGAATACACAACTGTTCCAAGAATAATTTGAATAATTCACCACAATTTTAGATTTTCTTGGAAAAAACACTTGGCAAGAATTCCATGGAAGTCGTCGCTGATATGGAGCAGCCAACTATGCACAGTGTTCTGAAATAAACTACAAACATTTCAGAAAAAGCAAAGACAAATGAGCTCGCCCTCCTCAATGGCTCATCCCCTGGACTTCATCACGCAGCCTTCTGCAAGTGTTGAGGCGGCTTTTAGGGAGTGGAAGGTGACTTGTGGTTAAGCTTACACAATTTATCATTTGAGGTGGAGAAAATTGTGGACCACTCTTCATATTTGTACCAGAGTAACAAAAACGTTATTTAACAAACATGCTTCACACTTGGACTCACAAACTGCACAGTTGCTTCATACTGGTCAGAGGTAGAGAATTGCTGATAGAAACTGGCGTAGTTTGGACATAGAGTATGTGTGGATATGACTGTCTTCCAAATACAATTATCAGGTAGGTATGTGCCATAGAGTGGTAGGTACTTAATCGATTGATCCTATTCATTTATTGATTTATTGATCTATAAAGTGCCTACCTACCTTCTTACCCTAAATCGCACCAATTCAATTCTGTAAAAAGAAACACTGCCACTCCCTTACAAAGATAAAAAAAATAATGAATCCTACAAATACGCACGCATTGATCTCTATATTTTTGGTAAAATGTGATTGGATTAGATTAACACACTGACTTTGAAGTATTAAGCAAATGCCCAACCTCCTGGCAAATCATGTCTCCCACAACTACAGAACAAACTAGTGGACTGAGCTACTGTATGCTGATGCAAAAGAAATGTTGTGACTTTTGAAACTTTCCCAGTAAGAGAACAAGACATCTTTTGGCAGCATTCAGATTTAAGTTGAACGTGAAAAAGAAAAGAAATAAATGAGAGAAAGCTGTTTGAATCCGCTGTGACTCTGTTTATTAACAAGCACATAGTTCCAGAGAGATTAATGGAAGCTACTTGGAGTGCTAGTGTCCAAATATTATGAAGGACTTGCTAACTGCAACTTAATGAAATATACAGGGACACGAAGAAAGGCATCACATATCTGCTCCGCTCCATCTGTCAAACTGCATATTTCTATCACATACGTCTTCCATTTTGAAAGTATGAAATGGAATAAATGAATTAGATTGATCTTAACTGTAGTGCTACTCTTTCGCATACGTTTTTGGAAGGGACGGATCTGTCTGTCTTTCATAGTAGTTGCTACCTCTCATGTCCCAGCCCCTCTCCTGGAAACAGTGTGCGTTATCTGTGGCTGCTAAAGAGTTTCCCCTGGTTTATATTGACTGGAGAAATGATGAGGGGCCATTTGGGGGTTTGGAGGGGGGAGCTCTTTGATCACAGCCTGTGTGACGACGCTGCACTGATCCGCCTCACGAGCACAGGACAGTGTCCATGCCTGTGCAAATCTCTGCCAGCTGATGTGTAACTTGGCTGCATCTCAGCTTTTTTTCCCCCCTTTTTCAGTCTTTCCTTTGCCTGTCTTCCTACTCTCCCCATATTTCTCCCGCTTTTTTACCTCCCCTAACCTACCAGGTTACCCAGAGTAATCCCAGGTGGTTGGCCGCTGTGTGTGTAACAATGAAATGTTTTCATGCTGTAGTTCAGTGCCATTGCACGGCTGACATCTCAGGTTGTCACACTTGTCTGCTTCATGAATCATTAGTTTGTGCATATAAACGCGTTTCTGTACAAGGCAGATCAGAATCTGTAATATTAGAGAACAAGAGTCAATTATGAGCAACAGTTCGTCTCTTGTGTCTGCTAGTTTGTGTGTTCTGCAGCTCTATATGAGTGATAAGGGAGGGGGTGTCAGTGTCAAGCGTTTTTGGCAGGTGTTGATTTTTTCCCCTCTGTTTTCCTAGTCTGGAAACATGATCTTTGTGGAATATGGCCGAAGGACTCGCAGCTTAGACATAAATGCACACAAGCATACGCACTTGCATTTACATACATGGAAAGAAAGGCAGATTCAATTTTTCAGACTTTTCCTCCCAAACAGTCTGTTCCTTGCTCTCACGAACCCGGGTGGACCCAGCTGCTGCCTCGATAGAACGCCCTAACGAAAATCATCACAGGCAACTAATTGCCTGGCAGGCCTCTGCATCTGCTCGGCAGATAGCAGAACTGATGAAATCACAGAGCAGATGTGAGTAGGTTCGCTGTGTGTGTGTGTGTGTTTTAGTGTGTTTGAGTGTGTGCTCGGTGTAAGTGTGCATGCGTGTATGTGCGTGTGTGTGCTCGGTGTAAGTGCGCGTGTGTGCTTAGCAGCACCGTCTCCCTGTTTAGACACTGGCCATCAATATTGCATGCAGAGTTATTGTTGCTGAATCACTCCTGGAGGCTACTAATATTACATGAATGAGGAAGTGAAATAGCCCGATCTCGAGCTGATTGGGTAAAGCAAATCTTGGCACAAATCTGATTGGTGGATTCTGGCAACACTTTGATAAATACCAGTTTGAGAGTATTTCAGTCTGCCCCTGTCTCAGTAGCATATGTGCGAAATCTGCCAGTGTGTGTGTGGTTGTGTCCCAAATGACTTTAAATAGTGTTTCAACTTGCGTTGCAATTTGTATTGAAATGTTGCGATAGATATTTTGACCTCACATTGAAACACACAGCTGCAGGAGAATGTTTCAAGTCAGTGAATTTGTTGATTAAATCATTTTTTTTTCAAACTGTCAAAGTAGTAAATAGCAGCAGAATTCGGAGATATATCTGTGTGGTGTGTGAAATGGAAATTGGACACAAACTTGAGGACTATTTATAAATGCAAACTGCATGAGGGCAAGGAAATTATGAATGAAGGCATCCAGTCATTGTGCCAAACAGATATGCAGAAAATACTGTAAATACGCCCATTCATAAAGCACAGTCAGTGATAAAATGAGGTACACATGATGTGCTGCATATGTACCATTACAATGATGGTACTGTGCTTCAAAAAAACCCTTACAGCTAATCATGTCAGAATGCTGTGAGACCCTGCAGACTTAATTTAGAATATCACGTCAAACACTGCCTCCCCTGTTAGCCGATGCTTGTTAACATTCACTGCTCGGAATCCAGAAAATACATATGTTTTAGTTTTTTGGGGACAGAACCTTTCCAGTGTGGAGCCTTTTTTTGCGTAAAGGTCAATGTCCAAGCTTTGCCCATGAGGTGTTGAGGCTCTCGTTGACGAGACATTGCTAACGCTAATTAGCGGGGTGGTGACAGCCACCCAGGGTTAGCACGAATGGCTGACGACACACGCTCTCAGTCAAAGAAAACCGCCCCGGTGGTTAGCGGTGACCACAACCTTATCATTAAGCTCTCCCTTGAAGTGTCAAACTACCAGGACCCCTCTCTCCCGTCCTTTACTCGGCCAAACTCATATGGTCGCCGGGGACGACCTTCGGCTGCAGCTGCCAATCAGAAAGAGCCATGGCAGTGAGAGGTCTCCCGGAGAGGAGCCTATTGATTTTCCAGTTAGAGCCTAAGTAGTGTGTGCTATAGGACTAACGGACAGCCCAAGCAGGTATGTCATTATCAATGAGGCCGGGAAACGGATCCGCTCACTCACACTCATTCATATTGGCCTCCTTTATCCCGTCCCTGCCTGCCTCTCCTTCATGCCATTGCATCATTCATTGCACCCGCTCCCTCGTCTGCTTGTGACAGAGTGCAGCCTGAGATGGTCAATAAATCGCTCAAGCACACCACAACAAGGTCTGACAGAGTGATGGGTTTGGGTGACCTTCATTCCTTCTTTCCACACTTTCTTCCACTTGTGTCTCATGTGGCCCCTCTTGTATTTCAGGTAATTATAGCACCTGGAAGGTGCAGAACGCTCCCTCGCTAGAGACAGACCTGTTATCATTACTGCTGTCATGTACTCTTCCAAGTTTTCCCATTTTCTACCCCAGTTATCTTTGCGTCTTCAACATCCTCAGTCATTTTAATCTCAGCTGCCGTTCCCTTGTGGCACACTCCGGCTCATCCGCTCATTAGGAGGCCCAATTATTATCATAGTGCTCTCTCATTTTGCCTCACTGCCTATGTCAAGTAACTGTCTAGGCTGTGGGAGCTGCTCAGCATAAGGACATGAGCAAACAATTAGGAATGATTTAAGCCAATTAGGGGAGATAAGGCCAAATAAAGGTTTTAAGATTCCCAAAGAGTTTCTGTGCCAGCCTGCAGAGCATATAGACTGGTAACTGTATCCTCATCTCTCTCTCTCTCTCTTTCCTGTGGTGCTCCTCTCAAGGAAATACACTGGAATTCTCCCTATTTTCACTTGCTTTGAAATTGTACAGTCTCATGTCAAATAATGTCATGGCAGTTGGTAGAAATGTTATTGATTCTGGCAGATCTAAGTAGAATTCAGTCGGTAGACTAGAGGTGAGGTTATGAGCAAGGATACATGTGGGATACTTTAAAGATTATGAATTCATAGCCATTGAAATGAGTAGATGCATCCCCTCATGCTGCTGGTCACACGAGTTCAGAATGTGGCATCACGTGTTCTTTTAGTTAGAAATTAACGATTACCGTCAAGTTTGGACGATAAGCCACAGTTTTTTTCTTGCGCTGCGAATTCTGTGGCTTTTACGCTGTTGGAGCTTATTTAGACATTTTCAGTGGCTGACGGCCAGTGGGGGACAATAAATGAAGAAATGCAGATGATGCAGCATTTAAGGTTAAGGCAATCAATATGAAACAGAGTGACTGTGCCCAAGTTTGTCACCAATGAATCATTGGTGAGACATTGGAGCCGCCGTGGAAAGAATCAAGTCGATGTACAAAGAGGACGAATGCTTTCAGAGGACATAAAAGCAGATTTTCAGACCAGGCACGTAATATTTTGTTCGTGTTGTGTTGATGCCATATTGCCAATTTTCAGGCACAATTTGAAACAAAAAAACAAACAAACAAACAAACAAAAACATTTAAAAAGATTTAAACTATCTTTAACAAAATCTTCAGTCATGAAAACCTGTGACTTATACTCAGGTGAGGCTTATACATGTACAAAGTTTATTTTTCTTCTCAGATTTGGCCACTCATTAGTACTCAGTAGCACTCAATAGTCCGGAATTTATAGTCATACTAACTTAAGCACTTTTGCCTTTCCCACACATTGGGGACAATGTTTAGGGTGGCTACACTACATGAATAGGTAACGCACTACTTGCTACCACCATCCTTTTCTTTGTCACACTATCCATCTGCCCGTAGGTTGAACAACTTGCACACCTCAATTGATTAATGAATTTAGGGCTCTCGCTGTAGATGACAGGAGGCTTTTCTTTAGATAAAGTGTCCTCTTTTGAGCAAAATGTTAATATCTGTGGTATGTAATGTCTGTGTACAAGCAGGCTCAAAGGCTGCTGTGAGATTCTGGGTGTGGTAACCAGGTAAGACAGTCCTGTGCCACAATTGCAATAAGATAAGAAGCCATTGCACTCACTGTCATCTACCCTGCTAATGATGACTAATGTCTGCGTTTGAACAGTCTCACGCTCACACACACAGACCAAAAAATGCCATTACAGCTCTTCACAAACCTACAAGCTCAACTTTTTCCTCTCACTACATGCTGTAGGTGACCTGACTTTGGACCTCTAACACAGCCACAGATCTTTGCGAATCAGACCTGGCTCGCACTTAACCAAGCAGACAAAGAACTGCTCCCCGCCTCCTCTTGCACCTGAGCCTAGCCCCTCCATCATGCTCCATCTTTGGGCTTGACTGGACCAGTCAGGGGGCAGGTGCCTCCCCTCCCTCCCTTTGATTGATCCCCTCTCTCCATCATTTATTTCCTTCGTCTGTCTCTGACACACATGTCAAAGGCAACACAGCAGCCTGATGGATAGGCCTGTTTATGGATGCCAGTCTTCCTGGTAGGCTACTGATATTACAATCAGCGCCTGTGTACCTGCTGTTCACACAAGCCACCATTATTCAATCAAGGTCAGAGAGACGGCGGCATCCGATTGAAGGATCGATGACGGCACCCTGCATATTGCGGCTGGAATTTTAAATGTGCATGCTGGTTTCATATGATAAAAGTAGATCAATCGATGTTGTACTATCTACACTTTTCCATGTGCTCAAAGCATGTGACCTGTAAAGTCGCCAGACTGACAAATGTAATATTACCGCCAACATTCATACTGCTACTATTGTTGTTAATCGTTATTTATTTGCTAAATAACCCTAACCCTAAGAGGTAAATATCTTAGTTTCAAGTGAGGATCAAGGCACTGTATATATGCCCGCGCTTTGTGTCAGGCTGTGCAATGTGGTCCAGAGCAGAGTGCTACCGTGTTGGTGTCTCCAATACCATTATAGTTAATGACCCATCCAGTCTGGGTGAAATGGCTCTTCCACAGGGACAAACTGCAGATTACTCACTCATCCAAGACCCATTCATACTGAACATGGCCAGTGCAGACATCTAATCTTTTCTCAGGGTGGAAAGATTGGTAAAGCAAGCCCAGTGTTGCTATAATAACCCGTAGAATAACAAATATACTGACCTTATTGTCATTAATTCTGGATATCGTTAATGATTAACTATGTACAATCAGGATTCTGAGGGTTTAATCCATCTAAGAGAACATTACACAAATTTTGTTCCTTTCTTTTCTGGATTGATAGCATCAATTTTAAAAGGAAATTTAAGAATGAGTTGTGTACTTGACACACTTTTATTGTGTGGCTAAGGAGAGTGTTAATTGATTTTATCAGTCGCAGTCTAAATCTCGAAATACCTGTCACTGATAACTTGTTGCTCAAACTGAGTCACCCTCAGATTCTCAGAACTCTTCATACACTTGTGCTCATCTAAGAGCTGCTCTCTCTGTGCTCCTTCCCCGAACTCTCCTGCACACTAACTAACTGAAATTCCCCAAGAGGGGTGTACTTTTCACCCCACACCCACTTAAGCTGGTGACAATACCCGGATTAGAAAAGAATTTACTTCGCTGAAGCCTCGCACTAACCCATAAAATAGGCTATCCATCACTAAATAGAAAAATAGGAGATTGAAGGAAAGCGAGGAGAATGCGATAGGTGCCGGTCAGCGATCTTAACCTGTCTGATATTTGCTATGGCAGCTCTAAAGGGGACGGGGAGCCAATTGTGCGGCCCCCTGTACTTCAGTGAGAGCTCTGAGCTGTCTCATTGATTTACTCAATATTCCTGAAAGGCGTACACATGCCTCCTCTCTCTTGATGTGTGTGGTGTTTACCAATGAGCTTGACAACTTGGGAATGCATATACGGTTTTGGTTCAAAGTCAACAAGTCAGCATCTTACTCATTTCATTTGCATCACTTTCCAAAGTCAGATGCACAATTTCTCAATGACATTATGAAAAATTCAAGTGCTATTCAAACAGTCTGACTTCAGAATTGTAATTGTTCCGATTTCAGTGAGCGTTGCTATCATGCGGTGGCCTACTGATGGGACACTCGAGGGGGAATCTCTTGTGAATGCCTGGCACATTTCACGCTCCTCTTCCTTTCACTTATGTCACCTTATCCATTCTTTAGTCCTCATCACCCCTGAACTGCCAACTTTGCCCTTTGTGGCTTGCGTCTAAACATTGAAGGTGGTGATAAAAGCTGCTGCAGGCTTTTAGGAGTTTGAAAGTGGGATGGTTCTTATATATCATTTAGCACTATCAATCTTTGTTTAATTTTCAGATACAACAAATTCCAATAAAAATTGCTCAGTGAAAGAGTATGCAATTTCTGTTATCATAATTTCTCATAGTTTTAGCTGTGAATGATTTGTCAATGTATGTTCAGCATGTTTCCACCACTGGCCTTAACTGTTGCTAGCTTGGAAGGGTTTCGTCCGCACCATCTAAACATAATGGCTAAATCTTTGATTAGTTAATGTTCTGAATGCCTCTCTTTTCTGCCCATTAACCCTGGGCCCACTGCCGCCTTTTCTTGAATCTACAAGGGACCATTTTTTTTGTTCCCACATCAAAAACGCTGAGCAGCCAAGGAAGGGAAGGAGAGTGAGAAAAGGCTAACCTGTTCGCAAACACTGAAAAGGGCCAGAGAGGGTTTAATCCTTATTAGGCTGCATTCAGCCTAAGTGCCTCAAAAGTCCCTTTCAAAGATGACTTTCTTCTGTGAGGGTAAACTGTTTTTTGGCCTGAAAGCGCTGAGATTTCAGGCCTCATAACCCACAGCTCAGCGCAAGCTGGGTTTGTTTATTTTGCTTTACTTCTCTCACACTCCACCGGTTACTTAGATATGTTATTTTTGCAGAACTCGTAGTTTGTTTTGCCTCCCTTGAGGCATATCGACCTTTATGTTTGATCAGTGATCATACATCTGGAGTAAGTGACACTTCATTGTGTGATCCGCAGCATGTGTATATTCTTTCTCATACACCAATATGATATCTGTATTGTCTCGGTTAACCAGTTTCCTCAACTTAGCCCACTGACTGGAATGTTAGGTTCGCCAAGCCACACGTCTTTCACCGCTGACGATCACATGACTGGAATGGTACGAATACATAGTCTGTTGAAAACACAACCCCCAGCAGAAGAACAAGTGTAAAAAAAGCCAGAGTGTGAAAGTGGAGTCATGAGGTTTCTTAGTATGAAGGGCTTCTGATACTGCTTTAGTATTTCATCCTCAATTTTTTTCTTTTGTGGCGCAGCCAGGGAGCCCCCACTTCCACCCAGATAGCTTCTGAGCATCTCAAAACATCTTCTTATACTTTGTGGCATCACAATGCTGCACCTCTGCATCTTCTTAACAAAAACTATTGGCTCAAAACTCTGTTTCATCTCTTTACCTGTCATGCTAATGCCCACTGTAGTCTTGTCTCCTCTTAACCTTCCTCTTGTCTTTTTGGGGGGTAACCCCACACAGTCACCATCAAAATCAGTCTTAATTGGCTCCAGAGGGCTCTGCATGGCTTTGTGTCATTGGTGACAACCGCCTTGATTGGTCTAGAGACACAGGCAGCCAAGAGACCCTTGTTAGTGTGTCGGGCCTTTTGCCTGCTCGTTAGTCCGATGAACTCATTTGCTGATGGGGAGTGACAAGGCCTTGGTTACCAGTCTGGAACAGTGGACGGGGAAAGAAGAGGAGAAGCAGGGTGAACAAAAACATATTGGTAAAGAAGAGGGAGCATGTCTGAGGAAACCAGGAATAAAGCACAAGACATACAGGCTGTAGCATTTTGTGGATGAGCCAGATGAGAGCATCCACGTCCTGAAATGTCAACTCTTATTAGTTTGTGCTTTCATTCTCATTTCGCACCACAGTTAAAACATGCCTGCGTCTCGGTCCGCTGAAACTGGGGGCTACTGGCATGATTCGATAGTCTGTCAAGTGCAGAGGGCCTGCAAAAAATCTTCTTGCAGTCTCTCATATGGCAGGTACTTTTTCTAAGATGTTCAATTACATGTTGTGGCAATTAGAGAGGGGAGATCTCATTTCATTTAAAAAGCTAGCATCGGTTGGACGTAGTCTCCATTCAGTAATGTTTGTGTGGGGGTTGCGGGGTGGCTATTGAGGAAAGGTGAAGCAATCAAGAATTCTACACGATGACAAGTCCACAGGTTTTTATGAATTCTATCAACTTCTCCCAACGCTGCTTGTCCCTGGTCTCCGTTTTGATGTTGATGGATCACCTCTTTTCCTCCCGCTCATTAATTTCATCACCTTATCTCCCACACCACTTCATTTGACCAAAAGGTAATAATAAATCCCTCATCCATTATCCTTTAACCAAGGCAGCCATGCGGAAATGCTTAATAACAGGCAACAAATTGAACTTCAATCACCTCATTTCCCTTCAGAGATGCACAACACATTAAACCCACCAGCACAATGTTCGCCATGCGTTTCGCGTAGGTCCAACGAAAAAAAAAAAAAAAAAAAAAAAAAAAAGAAAAAGAAAAAAAATGTATTTGACATTCACATTCAGCAGTGACTGCTCTTCATCTCTAGTGCCTTATCAGCCCCCAAACACATGCGCCTCTGGCAAAGGCACTTTTGAGAGGCTCATCTGTCTTGGAACACACTTCTTGTGCTGTAGTGGGCTTGTTAACTTTCTTAATTTATTGAAGTTTCGAGTAAATTCATTGATGTCACCACCTCCACCGATAATCCTTCTCTTGCCACTGCCTGTGTTTACAGCGAGCCAGCTTGATGGCATTTAGAATGGCAAAGGTGATAGAGTGGGTTCATTGGCAAAGAGTGTCTGCGAGATTCGGCGGTGACAGTTTGTGTATGTGTGTACGTGTACGTGTTGTGTGAGCGCAGTTACACACCATATTCACAGCCTCTCGGCCCCCTCTTCAAGTGTCGCTCTTCATTCTGCACTCTTTTGGGCATCTGACAGAGACAAACGACAGTGCCTCAGAAATGAGCAGCAGCCGGCACACAAACAGGTTGAGAGAGGAGGTGGAGAGATGGAGACAGAGAAAAACCCTTGCAAGAGATGCTTCCTTTGTTTCCTTTTCCACTTCGTCCTCCCATGTTAGGCTTTGAAAGTGATCCCATGATTTACTCAAGCGCAATGCTCACTTTATCCAGGGAAAATGCTTTGTTTTTAGCTGATTTTCAATGTAGGACATGCATTCATTTAAATACTTTGCTGTTTTTCCAACAGTATTTCAGACAGTTAATAACTGTTCTTTTGAATGGTGATGTCCAATTTTAGAAATTGTATGATGTCTGATTGTCTCCCATTACCATCCTTTTCCAACTTGGTGTGTCCAATAGATTCATTTCAACATTTCTACCTTGGCCATAACTCAACCATGGTAAATATTCTCCATGCCATTGTAATTTGTCCTGATTTGGTCAGAACAGCCGAAATATCACAGGATTGACAGTTTATGGTGCTCCCTGTCACCCTTTTTGCTTTTTCATCTGCAAGGGAAAGGGTGCTGCCAATAGGGACAACACTCTCTCTGGAACACAGAGCGCTAGTTACTGCCAACCTGGAGATTTATTGGTTTGTGATATCTGGTCGCCGCAGCCACTGTCATATCTGTCCTAGGAGCCAGAATGCTACTCCATCAGTTCTGGCTGCGGCCATCTTGTTGTCGTCTGTTGAGAGGACTTCCAGCGCACTCTTGGGGATGAGATGAAGCGACGACTACCTTTCAGAGGTGAAGGGTCGATTTCATAGCATTCACTCATTCTCGTGGAAGTGGTTCAGCGCTGATCGGATTGCAGACTGTCAGAGGGGCGTTGAATGAAGTGGTATGAAGTGGTCCTCGGCCCTGCTGAAGAAGTGTTCTGGCTTTGTTCTTTCATTGTGTTGGTAACAATTGTGCTAACCAGTTTGCCTATAAATTTCCACCAGCATCTCTGCCTTCCATTTATGCAAAGGAGGTTTAGCAGCCAATGTACAGTATATTTCATGAATCTGCAATGTACCATGTGTGGAGTAAAGGCAAAAATTAGGGATGTCCGATATTGGCTTTTTTGCCGATATCCGATTTGCCGATATTGTCCAACTCTCAATTTACCGATACCGATATCAGCCGATACCGATATGTGTGCCGGTAAACGCCTCAGGAGCGCATAGGCACTATTTCAGTGTAATGCAAGCATTATTGTATTTTCATCGGTTTTTATTTTATCGGTTTTAAAGCAAAAAAAAAATCCGATACCGATATTACATTTTTATGCTAATATCGGGCTGATAATTTCGGTCGGCCGATATTATCGAACATCTCTAGCAAAAATACTACCAAGTGCAAACTTAAATGTGTGTCTCAAAGAACCAATTAACCAAAATAGCATATATAATGAAGACATGGTGATAAACAATCAAAAATTCTTAATTCAGTGTTTTACTTTGTGTCTAATCTGTAAAATTCTGCCCTATTATTTTTTTTTTTTACACACAGTGATTATGTTTGCAAAGAAAATCTCTTTGTGAAACATCTCTGAATGTAGATTTTTGATAGTTTTCCTCGCTGACTGGCTTTTACTTAAGTGTGGGTGCTGTTGTGAGAGTAGCACCTACTGTATAGTTGTGATGTGGTTGCCATGGCTACAGGCTGGTGATGACAGGTATAGTCATCTCAAGCCCTGTTAAGGAAGACGGGAGACACTAGGATGCAGCCCCATCCAGCTTCTCCAAGCCACTAATCCACATTTAATTGAACTCCAGAGACTTTGAAGTGAATCTGTGATGCAGGCAGGTTTTATTCCTCAGAGACGCAGACTGCGACAGAGCCTGTCCTCAGCTAAAGGCCTCAGCTGGTCCTCTCCCCCGTCCCCTGCCTTTAATGAGCTCCTTTAACTTAACACTTGCCCAGCTTGCAGGTTCAAATTTGAATTTTTTTGATTAATAATTCCCATTTCTGAGCTCTGCCGTGACAAGCTAAAGCGAACCTTTTACCTTCCCAGCATGTCCCTGTGCAACCTCTGTCAGCTGAGGCCTTTGAATCTCACTGCAGAGGGCAAAACAAAAGCCTAGTTAACAAAGCAGAGCTAAGTAGGTTAGCGGGAAAGCTAAATGCTGGATTAGTAGAATTATGAATCGGTTGGGCAGGGCCAAGCATTGGAGTATGTCGGCCAACGTGACAGACATCAGGACAAGTCACTCTGACAGCACCTACTGTCTCGGGGGGGGGCAGATTATTCTCGCATCAGCACTGGGCTTTCCAACCAGGAGCCAAAGAACAAA
The DNA here is from genome assembly GCA_900312935.1 of Carapus acus. Taxonomy (NCBI): domain Eukaryota; kingdom Metazoa; phylum Chordata; class Actinopteri; order Ophidiiformes; family Carapidae; genus Carapus; species Carapus acus. The sequence goes on from OMPJ01009857.1 coordinate 32,082, forward strand.
ACATCTTTAACTCATCTTTAACCCTCATGGTTTCAAAAAATGTACTTAGAATTGCATCTCAACCTTCACAATAATAACATTGTGTCATACTATTAATACTTATGGCAATATTACATCCCCCTTTTTTTTTTTACCCGCTTTACGTCATAAATTGCCGGCATTTGAGGTCGCCTGTGTGCTGCGATATGGATTTGTTTTTAGTGAACTAAACAGCCCCATCACTCCTTCCAGCTGAATGGCCCCATTCTCTCGTTGAAGGAATCTCTTTTTCATTGCAGCTAATCAATATAAGACATTAATCGTGCTGTTGGGGACAACGTGCCATCGGTGTGAAAAATGAACGGAAGTGGCTTCCTCTCTGTTCATCCTCACCTCCCCTCCATTCTCCTGTTGGCTGTGCCGCTCGCTGGTTTCTTTGTCTTATATCCTCACTCCATGTCTCTTATTCCATTTAGACATCTCCAAACTTATCTTTTCGGTCTCCCCTCTCCTGTCCCTCTTCTCAGATCCTAGCCTACACAGAGGGCCTCCATGGAAAATGGCTGTTCACGGAGATCCGTGCCATCTTTTCCAGGCGATACCTACTGCAGAATACGGCCCTGGAAATCTTCATGGCCAACAGGAGTAAGACATCAGCCATAATATTATAAAAATATATATATATTTGTCCACCTCCCATTTACTACTCTGATATCTTACACACTCTCTGGGATGACACTGTGGTGATTCATTTTAACAAGAAAAAAATCATTCGTGAAGTAATGCATCTTTGTTTTCTTTTTTTGTTTCTTTACAGCCGCTGTCATGTTCAACTTCCCAGATACAGCCACTGTCAAAAAGGTGGTTCACTACCTTCCTCGTGTTGGCGTGGGCACCAACTTTGGCCTTCCACAGACGAGGTTAAATACACTTTGTATTATGTATTGTGTTTGGTCGCGAGTCTTGCTTCAAAAGATTAATGTTGAGTGTTTGAACATTAATGAAAATAAAATAATTTATTCAAACACAGTAAGGGGGAAAACGAGGCTGGAGCAGGATGGGAAACGGTGCACATTTGTTGTTATTCTTAAAACCCTCATCGCTCTCTCTTTTTCTCTTTCCCTCTCACCTGCATCCCCTTGCCGTATAATTGGCTTCACAGAAACACATTGTGGTTCATTTATTTATTCCCATCATTGTGAAGGCAAATAGTGGCCAGAAAGCCTGCGGGGCACAGCCCCTCCCTTGTGTCCCCCTTGCCCTTCACATTGTGCCTGCTCTGTGTCCAAACAGTGCTACAGCCAAACCCAGACTAATGACCTGCACATTTCCTCCCAGTCCTGGAGAAATCAAGGGATTCAGACTTCGTATCAAGTCATACTATAATTTAATGATATATAGCAATTTGTTACATGAGCTCCGATTGCAAGTGCACTATTTTCGCAAGCAAAATATAAATTGATGAAATCAAAAGTGAATGTCAAACAAATGGTAATTTACTTATATATTTGCTTTTGACGATTAATCAGTCCAAGGTTTGATAGCATTTAGGGACATGCTTGTGAAACTAAGCATCAGCATCTCTCCCACATTCGCAACTGAACAGGACATGCATTCAGGCTGAGAAAGTTCATGCAGTCGGTGAGGAAGTAGGAAATGTGTGTATGTAGAGAATGTGTGCCGAGACAACGTGCGTGTGTTTGTACCTACCTCATTAATCAGGGCAGTCTGGAGGCCAGGGACACCTTGCCGCTTTGACCTGCAGACAGCTGTGCATGGCAATTCACTGCAATATGCTTACCATGCCAGTGAACCGACCACAGCTCCACACTGTTAGAATTCAACAGAGTTGAATTTAATCGGCCCATCGTTAACACATTTTAGAATACTGTGTCACGCTACTCTGTAGTTTGGTCCTTATCTTCTCATTTGCACATTTAATGGTGTCGTCCTCAGTGAATGACGTTTGTGCAGAGAACATAGGTTAATGCTTATTATTTAGATCTATTGCTAGATGAAAAAATATCAGAGTTGCTTTTGGTCAGCCTGTGTTTGGAAAGCTGTATTTTCATCTTTGAGAGGCCTAATGACTGTAATCTCACACTCTTGACAGTGATTAATTCCATCATTTTCCTTTGTTTTAATTGGATTCAGGGTCATTTGTTTTTGTCCTACTTCATACATCATTCTCTGGGGCCTCGGTGTGTGTGCGAGCATGCACAGTGAAATGTGCGTTGGTCGCAATTCTCTGGATATTTTTCTTTATAATTAGCAAAAACCTTGGCTCAAAAATGTCTCACACCAGGACATTTGTGTACCTGCAGGTCTCATTTCTGCCTTCCTCTTGTTCCATGATGCTTGGGTGTGCTTTGTCTCTCATCACAGTTTTTTTTTAGCTGCCCTATGTACAAAAGCTGAGCTTATTTTAATACGTGTCAAACATTTAGACGCGAGCGTCTGATCTGGCTCTGCTCTGCTCCCCAGGCGGATCTCTCTGGCCAGCCCTAAACAGCTGTTCAAAGCCTCTAACATGACCCAGCGCTGGCAACGCAGAGAGATCTCCAATTTTGAGTACCTCATTTTCCTCAACACCATCGCCGGTAAGGACAGCAAACCAAGGCTGGAGTTGAAATGATATAAGCAGGACGTGTGCACACACCTCTTTGCCTTGCTCCATTTATCACCATCTCACCCAACATTTTTAGCACTCGCCGTCAGTGATGTTATGGATGCCTCGACACATGTTTATCGTGCTCCTCCTTCTTCTTCCCTGTCTCATGTGTCCACTCCAATTCCTCCTCCTCACTTTGCACCAGGTCGCACCTTTAATGACCTAAACCAGTATCCAGTCTTCCCCTGGGTTATCACCAACTACGACTCGGAAGAACTGGACCTCACTCTACCCAGTAACTTTAGAGACCTGTCGAAGGTAAGACGCTTGCAGATACCTTCTCAATTTTTTACCAGGCAAGACAGCAAGGCCAGAAGGCATGCAGGCAGTTGTGTGTGTGAGTGTGTGTGTGTGCGTGTGCGTGTGTGTGCGTGCACGCAATCCTCCAAGTCCATTTAGTGGCCGTGTAATTGCCATTGATCATAGTTTAGTGAACTGCTTTTTCAATCACTGGTGGCTGATTGCTATCTTTACACGGATACCTGCCTCAGTCAGTCAAATCTACTCACGCTTCACCTCCCAATGACTGTGAAGTTATCGCATCGATTAACAAATTGTATTCCTGCTTGTGCTGGATTATTATTTAGTAACACTACGTTTTAATAGTGCAACATTTTAAGGTTGTGATATAATTTGATCTGTGCGACAAGAACTTTCCTTTTCATTCCGTCTATCTGTGTATCCTACTTGCCTGTTCCATCTTTCCTCTTCAAATTGGGCCCACTGTTACTGCATTTCTGTCTGGGATCAGTCAAGTGTTCCAGACTGCGATTCAGAATTTTGGTATAGTTGCAAAATGTTTGTGCTCGGTTGGAAATATTTACTATGTTGCTTGTGTAAACCGTTTCTGACCCCTGGCCCATTTGTCTTCTTGCTGTCCTCATCTCACCGGCGGTCTTGTACATTCTTGACCGATGTGTTCCATTTTCTAATGTAGCTATCCTTTTCATTCCCCAATACAAAGACTATGAATCTTATTAGCACGTTGACCTTCCTCAGCAACATAGGAAGTTGAGAAATACTCCCTTTTATTTTCAGGCACCAAGTGCTATGATTTAAAACAACAAAAGCTGCCAGAAGATGGTCCCTCACACACAAATACATTCAGGCACCCTCCACTCATCCCAAACTCCTGGATTGATTGTACACATTAAACATTCCCTTACATGTATACATACAATAAGCATGACCTTGCCCCATCTGCATGTACCCAAAACAAAGAAAGCCTCCAAAACACATCCCTGAGCATAGTTGATCTGCTCGCCGGACTGAACAGAAGTTTTATGATGGGATTTCCATCGTGGGAGGACAGCAGATTAGTTTTGGAGTGAGATGATGGAGCGACTGTCTTGTTGCTGGAACCCAAAGGACTGAATAAATCAGCCATAGAAGCAAAGGCATGTGTTAATGGACGGAGGCTGCCCTGGAAGTAATGTATAATTGGAGTGAGACACGAGTAAGTGTGTTTTTAGTCCTTAGGGGCACACATTTCCACTGACACTGAGATTAAAATGCTTATACAAGGTTTCAAAATTGCAAACACTTGATACAATGTATCATATCTGAAAATCACCATCACAACAGCTCAGATGCAGTGGTTCTGTAATTTATAATGATCTGTCTTGGTTGAGGCGCTCGTTAAATCCATTACCAGCCGAGGTTGTGCTTTTGATTACATCTGTTGAATCGTTTACCCAGCCGCGATGAGTCGATTCCTGAGTGCGAATCGACAATTTTGTGGTTGGCATCGTACTTAAAAGAGACACACAGGTGTACGCCCGTGTCAATAAACTCCTCCCACTCCTCGCCTCCCACCTGTTTTGAATTCCCTATTCTCAGCATCCAGCTCGTGTTTTTGTTGAATACTTGAGTGTCTGGGCCATTCACAATGGACCAATGAAATGATCCCATGGGCCAAATGTGATTGTATGGCCAGCAAAGCCTCAAAGTTTGACATGTCTGATGTAGAGGATCAGATGACGTTTTATTAAAGACAAGTTGTGGCGTATGGAACAACCTGTTTCACTTCAGTCTGTCCCAAATCCAAGAGCAGATACAGGAATTTGCAAAGTGTTGGGTTGCTTAAGTTTACTTTACGTTCAACTGCTTCACAGATAATAGAGCACGGTACACCACCATGTTTTATTTGGCTTTAGGTATGGATTTGAATATTCCCTTTGCAAAATGATTGGAACCGCTCTATGCTGAAACCCCCTCATCCCCCACTCACCCCCCCAAAAAACCTGTAATGTGTAACACAGACGAGGCTGATTCAGAAGCACACGAGCATACGCACACTCACACTTTCACTGTTTATCTCGTCACGCAGCTGCAGACCTCCATACAGCTCAGATTTTGTCTCTTAGGTAGCTGGCCAAATCCTGCTTTCACCTCCGATCCGCTCATCTTTGTCTCGGCCCACTCAGTCCTGCTTCTCCTCGCTGTGTCAACTTATATAATTTCTCAGTTTATCTGGCTTCATGCTGCCCAGTAGGCTGAAATGTGACAGTTGGAGCCGCTGCAGCAACACACGCCAGCGCACACGCAACATACAAATATACAATCGCTCTCCCTCTCTCCCTCCCTCTCTCCCTCCCTCCCTCCCTCCCTCTCTCCCTCCCTCCCTCCCTCCCTCCCTCTCATA
>OMPJ01009858.1:3923-19300 GCA_900312935.1 Carapus acus
TAGCCCAATCTAGTGGCTGCCTGGAGAATTTTCCAAAATGTATGAAAATAGAAAAAGTTGGCGAGAAAAATCTAAATGTTCTGTTTTAATATGTTTTTCTCTGGGAGGAAAAATATGACAAACATATTCTTGACGTTTTCCAATGCTGTAGAGATGTGTACCATACATATTGCATTCATTAATACAATACAATACAATACAATACAATACAATTTAATTTGTATAGCGCCAAATCATAACAGGAGTTATCTCAAGGCGCTTTACAGGATGGAGCAGGTAGTGCTCCTCAGGCTACAGGTGGGCTGTCAACTGCCCCGACCGCTCGGGCCGGGAGAGAGAGGGAAGGAGAGAGAGGCAGAGAGGCAGAGAGAGACAGACGCAGGTGTAGGGATGCACAGCAGCAGCAGGAGCAGGACCCAGACGTTCGCAGGTCCATCATCACTGGTGGTGTTCTACTTGCCAATAAGGCTTATCTAAGGCGTTTATTTTTTTTGCGGCTCCAGAAAGATTTGTTTTATGCTATAATGATCCAATGTGGCTCTTTCAACGTTTTGGTTTGCCGACCCCTGGTTTGGTGGGACTTTAAGTGTGACATTTGAAGACGAAATATGACAAAAAGTTAGAATTTTTTTTTGATTCCGTTATACCTTCAAAATAATTGTTGCTGTAAGCACAGACAAATCGTAATAAACTGAATAACTCCAAGATTTAACACCTCCGTGCTCTGCTGTCTGCGGCGATTGTTACAGACAGGCACGTATTTCTATGTATTTCTAGTGCCCTCGTGTGGTTAATTCCCCTGCTTGCAATTTTTTTGGCACCATGCACGTTTTGAATCCTCCACTTTCATTGGTAAAGTCCGGCCAAAACGGCCCTACAAGTTTGGACAGGAAGAGGGTCGAGAGAGCTCAGATAGAGTGTGAGTGCGTGCGTGTGTGTGAAGAATTCTGATTCTGCAGATTTCCTTTTTCAAACTTTTCAAACTTCTCTCGTTCCACCCCATATTTCACCACATCGCATATTGCACTCCGCTTTTACCATCAGAATAGGGTTGTTTTAATTCCACCGATGTTTGCTGGCAAAGTTAGAGAATCTTGATAGTGATTATGCGAAAGACTTCACATTTTTCCTCTGACCCAACAGCCCTCATTTGCTCAGGCCTTCAAAATGGTTGACATGGTGTCGTATTCCTAATACCCACCTTGCCTTTGAAACCGTGGTGACTCCAGAATTTTTTCATGGGGTTTACCCAAAATATTGTGTTGGCACATCAAGACCTTCCCCGACTTACAGTGGCGCCACTGTTTCAATTGCTTTGTGGAGTTTTGTCCTCGTCACCAATGATGTGAGAAATGTTCTCACAAACACTGCAGCCCATGATATTGATTGACTAAAATGAAAGAGCAAACCTAAACTGGTAACCTTTGTCTGTAAGGGTCTAAATGGAAAGAGGACTAAGTTTCAGACCTCAGTTTCAGACACAGGTCAACTGGTCATTAAGCTATATTTCAATTAATTCCGTGGAGAGTAAAAAGACAGCTCCAAGTTTTGGGGTTTCCTATAAACTCTGAGGTCATATGTGATCAGCCGACTGCAAAATTGTGCTGTCGAATGGTTTTTGGGAAAGATTTTCACATAAATCTCGTCTGGGACACATATTGAAGAAAAAACAAGCTCTGGTTTGTAAAACTGAGATGTTTTAATCTCCTCACATTGATGCGGGAATTTGAAGTTTGATTTTAACGACACAGAAAAATCTAAGGTGTTGCAGGTGTTTTGTCTAAGATGTTGCATATTTAATTGTTATTTCTAGATGTCAATGTTCAATATTTGCGGTGAATGTTCCAAAATATATATTCAAAAAATGTAAGTCTAAAGCATTCGTGAACACACAGACATCTGACTGTCTCAAAAGGATTTACTGTTCTGTGAACATCGGCGATAATCCATATTAAGTGTTTTATTTTCATAGTGAAACAACCTTTTGATCACTTACCTACTTTAGATTTATTCAGAGTTGACATTTACATGAACATCATTAACAGCAAGTGAGACAACATTATTGTCAAAAGCCTTTATTAAACAGTGCACTTATTTACAACCAAAAACATTTACAGAAAGGTTTTGACAAAGCAGCAGTTAGGGCCAGTCCAGTGATCTACCACACCCACACCAAAACCAAACACACTCACATATCACATGGATAAGCAGAAAATTGTGGTTTGGGGTTATACATGACATTTGACATATGACATTTTGCGTTGGTTGAGAAAATAGAGACCAAACCTTCTTAGTTCCCTCACTCATTCTGCGTCAGAGTTGTTTTTTCTTGGTATCTGTATTGGTTTTCAAAGTAAAATTGCCTCAGAACATAATCAGAAGCGAAGTGGTGACACATAAAAAGTGCATTGTCAGTTATCACCCAATTAATTCAGAATGAAAATCCATGCATCATCCAGGAACAACAAAAACCAATGGGTAAAGCGCACAGGAACGCCTGTTCATTTACTCACAAATGTGACCAGTACACTCAAATTCGTCCTCCACACTTTGCATGCACGCACGCACACACACACACAAACCAACAGCCTTCTCATGACTTTTTCTCGTAGAGTGAAGGCGTGTGTCACCCATTGGAGACATTATTCCAAAGTTTGGTATCATTTTTATGCATCTGAATGTGTTAAGCATGTCTCACTTCATGTGAATATCTGCCCAAATTGAACGTTTCAACAATCCATTGAAATGACTTTTGAAAGTTTGTGCTGATTAAAAACTCCCATTTCCAGTCCTAATTGTGAACAGTGCTAATGAAGCAAAACTTAGCTGCAGTAAAGTAAGCATAGAATGCGAAAGTGTCAACGAGATCTACCATGTAGGTGGTGTGGAGTTAAGGAAGTTTTCCGTGCTACTCGCAGGGTTTAATTTCATCGACCGGTAGTTTTCCTAATGTACCGTATGCTGAGGAGGTAAGAGAACAAAAGAACTATGAAAACATGTGTGGATGCTTCATCGCTGACAGTAAAGCAATAGTCTGACGTGTGTGTAGAAAAACCTTTTACTGTCAAACTCGGATGGCATTGGTTGGGGGTTACGAGACGTGTGTGAGCGTGGTACTCAGTGTCTGCACTGATGTGTGTTTACATGGTGCAACACTTGTTTTTGTGTGTGTGTGAGTCTTTGAAGCGCAGCCTCTGCTTCGAGCGGTATTTCTCCAGGTAGGTTAGCTGCTTGCTGTTGATGGCTCCCCGTCGTTTCCTGTAGAACACACAAACGTCCACAAGTCAAATAAGCGATGTAAAGCAGGGGTGTCGAATATACGATCTGAGGGCCGAGAGGAATTAATCTGGCCCGCACGTATTGCATAGCTCTGTCCTGGAGTACAGAGCATGAGGACGACTTTGGAACAAACACTTCATCAACTTACTTACTGTCTTATAAGTTGAATGGCATCTTCATATTTCATTCCACTTTCAATGAGGGCCAAAGCAACCAGCACAGGAGCCCTACACACACACAGACAGACAGACAGACAGACAGACAGACAGGCAGGCAGGCAGGCAGGCAGGCAGACAGACAGACAGACAGACGAGAGTATTGTCAGCGCCATTGGTCTGGTTCCTGCTGGTACTGTCACTAATCAGTGATTGATTGCTGCACAAGCTTTTGCTGTACAAGTTTTTGCAAAAATGGAAATATGTCTTCAGTACATAACGACTGTGAGACATGATGTTGTAATGAGAGTGATAAAGGGTTATGTTTGAGGCCATTTGGATAAATGGTCTCGGCCCTTTGTGTGTGTTTGTGAGTAGGACCTACCTACGTACATGGTACAACTTCAATTCAGTGTCAGTTACATAGAGCCAAATCACAACAGAAGTTATCTCAAGGTGCCCTCCATAATAGAGCAGATTAAGACCATATTCTCTAACAATTACACACAGAGACCCAACAGCAGGCTCTTTGAGAAAGTGGCAAGGAAAAATTCCCCTTTAGCGGGAAGAAACTCGGGCAGAACCAGCTGCAGATGAGCGGCCACCTGCCTTGACCGGTTGGGTTGAAAGACAGAGAAGGAGACGGAGGCAGAGACAGGTATAAAGATGCAAAGCGATGATCAATGATAGTGGAGAGATTACAATTAAATTTAGCGTGCACTAAGTGTATGTAGACATGTCTAAATATAAACACAGCATGTGGATCAGGAGCAGGGCCTGAACGTCTTGGTCACCACAGAACCTCACAGCAGGTGCACCTCTCCACAAACACACTATATTTCAAGTTTCTCTCTATTGACTGACCTCCCCAATCCTGCCACACAGTGAACGGCCACACAGCATCCTGGATCCTCCTGAAATGTCTTCTTCAGTAGACTGAGCCAATCATCCACAAGCTTACTCGGGGGTGGGGCTCCGTCATCAAATGGCCAGTCCTGACCAGGACGCAGGAGAATTATTCAGTGACCGTTAACACTGTGTGTGGGTGTGGCATGCGTCCTCACCACCACAGTAATGCCATCCTTCTCCAGCGGCGCTTTATCGTAGGTGATGTCACACACTCGAACCACAATTGTGGCCCCAAAACGTTTCAGGTCCTGAAGGAGGCACCCACAATAAATTCTACAAATGATACCACAGAGAACACACACTCCTCCTGCATCTGTCTTACCTCTATGAAAGTGCCAAGTGTGTTGTCTGTTGGGTTGTGTGTGATCAAGAATCTCATGTTCTTGTGGCACAGTTCCACTGGGGCTGGACGGTTCATGTTGGCCAGTGAGACCCTGGCAACAGGTAGGGACAATAGGCTCTGGGTGAAGACAGATTAATAGACACTGACACAATTTCACTTTCTTGAAATGGGCTAAATTCTTGGCTTCCATCCTGAGCAGTGTGACACTGGGGTTTGAAAACGTTCAGGTTACATAAGACGGTGATTCAAAAATGATCCACCCATTTGTTTGGTGGTTTTCTGACAGAGAAGTATACTCATAAGCCCCTGAGAGCATCTGGTATTTCTGACTTGAACAGAAATACAATTTCTAAAGTGGTCATCACAAAATGATGCCTGGTCTGCATCCTTATTGTTGACTGACCCAAAGTGTGTTGCTGCCTTCTCTCCTCGGCACCATCTCTGAAGTGATAAAAACACACCCTGATGTCTCCTCAGTCTTGTTGTTCAAGGGATCCACCTGACTGAATGGCCAACCTTGAGTCAGTCAAAACTCTGGTGTCCCCTGGCGTCCTGACATTAGCTATGTTTGGCAGAAGAAGCATGGGATGCCTTTCACTGTAGGCAAATTCAGCTCAATCTATGGACGGAGAGGACAAAAGCAGCAAAAAGGCAAAGTGCTGCTCACCCAAAACAATTTTGTACACCAGCTTGGAAAACTTTTTACAGCTTGTTACACTCTCAAAGTCTGATGGGTGAACCTTTTGAAGAAAAGTACCGGCTTGTCTTGATTTCGAAAGTTGTGCATTTTACTTTGGTCCTCAACCCCGTGTATAAGCTGAAACAATTTCATGAGCTCTTCCAGCCAACAAGACTTTTCAAATGGTGTTGTCACAACTTGCCCCTCATAACAAATTAAGGACAACCTGACTCACACTTGCAATAGGTGCACATTGGTTGAAGATTGAAGTATTGCTTCAATCATCACGCAATAGCAATGGTCCGCTAGTGTGTGATCTCTAAAGAGGGCCATGTGCTGAGTGCTCTAATTCAAGAGGCCAGTGTACATTTGTAGCCACAAACATTTGGTCTAGACGAGGCGCTGTCTATGAACCGCACATCAAGCGCCCCCAGAATTGTGGCATTCCCAGTTTTGTGTGCATCATTAGCGCGCAGATGCAACAGACCCTCTGTTGTCCCCATGTTACACAAACAGTCCCGGATGCCCAAGTGTTTGCGAAACATTTCAGGGGTGAGCTGTGCGGTGACTGCTCTATGAAAGCACCCTGTCTCTCAGGCTCATGCAGTGAGCACAGCTAAATTTAGATAAGAAGTGACAACTCTGATGTGATTGGAGCGATAATCAGGAGGGCTTTTGTTGTTATTGCAGGGCAGTTGAGTGGCCGTGGACTAAAGAACACAGACTCAAGCCATCACCACTGACAGAATGTTCAAAAATAAGATGGATCTTTCACTTGCCAGGCAGCTACAAAGTTTGTGGATATCTGTATTTACTTGTGTTCAATGATCACTTAGCACTCACCTTTAGCTTTTGCCGAGTTCCTTGCTGCTGCGCCTTGGCTCCTGTCCTTTGTCCTGCTTCCTCTCAGTAGAGTGTTCACAGCTGCCTCAGGTATTTTCCCTTTTCTTAGGTCCTGTTATGATCAGTATTGATTTACCCCATGGGGTGTGTGTCGCCTGTTTTTCAGGAGATTATGTGTTAGACCTCTCCTTATTTTAGCGTCTTTTGTCGGTTTATCAGTCTTTCGCTGTCTTCCTCTAAGTAGCACTGTCTCTTTTGCCCCCTCTCTCCAGTTAGTTTACAGGTGCTGCGCTTTGTTCCATACCCCATGAGCTGGTGGGAGCAGGGGTCAAAAGATCAATCGGGTCACTCTTGATTAAGGACCCCAGGTCTGCATGGCACATGGCTTCATCCCAGATAGGACGGAGGGCGTGTCTAAATGTGTTGGGCGTGGCAGTAATCACCAGTCCTCCGCACAAACTCCATCAACCAGGTGTTCTGATTAGGAAAACAAATCAGAATTTCAGACTTTTGTTGCAGATTGCAAATGGCAATGCTATGCAAATAGTAAAAATATACTTTTAAATACATTTCAATCCTTGTGTACAGAGACAAAAGTGTAAAATGACAAAATTGATAACTAGGGAATAGATGAAACAGTCCAGGAACATGCAATGCCTCAAATAAAATAGGAAACTACTGCAGACAATTTTTGAGAATACTTTTTAGTAGAATCAAACAAATCTGAAAATTGGAGAGGCGTTGAAACATTGTTCTTTGATTACGACAACGAGAATGGTACACTTGGAAAAACAACGTGGTAAAGGTTCTGCCATGTATAGCAGTGAGGGGATGAAGGAAGTTGGCTTTTTCTAGTTGTCTATTTTCTGGTTTGTTTATATTCCCTTTTGGTTGGTGAATGAAATAGTCGCCTTTGCAAATGCCAAGACTGCAGGTGGTGATCAGAGAGTAATACTCATCCCCCTCACATGCTCAGAGGCACACAGACAAACAACCCGAGAGAGCCAAGTGGTAATCTGGGTAATCTGTGGTCACCTCTTTACCAATTAGCTCTTACAACACACCCACACACCTACACACACACGTTCATGATCACATGTGGACTTACTATACGAAAGGAGTGAGGTCTATTTCAGGTACTTGTTGTGTATCCAGAACAAGGATTTTGTTCTGAGTCATTGCTAATCAGGATGTTGGAGGATTATGTATTTCCAGCGAGATTATGATGATGATGATGCTAAACAAGATGTTAAGCATGCTATCAATATTTGTTGGGCCTTGGACAACATTTTAGTGAAAGCAGTGGTGCAGCAATTCACACTACAATACTTAGATAGCAATCGAAAATCCTCATTGTCTCATTAACATACCAGTTGTGACATATAAAGGTGACACAATCCCAACAAAACAGGCCCAGCAAAGTGGCAGGAACAAGAGTATAGAATATCAACACTGCTTTCCAAAAAATAGCCAAGAGCAGTGAAAGTTCTTAACAAAACAAAGGTCAACAACAAACGCTCTCAGGTGCTTCAGTTAGTTTATACATTTTGCCAACATCTAAGACAGGTTGATACATTATGTAAACATCGGTAGAATTGAAGGGAGAGAAAATGTGATATGACCACACTTGTAACGTCTAAAAAGGCCTTGCTCTTCCTCTGAGGTATACTGATTGATGGGAAAGTCACAGAAACATCGTCGGCCATATGTTAAGAGGACTGGGCACAAACAATTTCTTCCAATGAGTCTGTGGTGTCAGTTGAGTCGGACAACAACAGCACAGGACAGACCTGCTCAGCCTCGTACGTCCAATTGTCTCACATTCCACTCTGCTTTGTGTTCAAAAGGCCTCATTACTTTGCTCGGCAAAGGCATTAGTCACTCTTGATAAGAAGGAGAGCTGCAAACTAACCACTCTCGCCTACCTCAGTGGACAGCTTGGCTGCTGAGCAGAGCAGTTCACAAACAACTGAGCAGCAGTTGTATCAAACCAAAGAACGCGGCTGTGCCACCAACTGCCTGCCTGTTATTGTAGCCCTGCTTACACACGTAGGACGTGGCTGTATTTATAGTTGTAACAGTGCTAGCAGTGGACTCTGACACATCAGATTCTTGTAAAATGGCAGCTGTTACACAACTGCAATCATATCTTCTGAGCGCCCGCAAGAGTGTTCGAGTTGCAGTTGGCCCAGCCACTGTGCATAGATTTAATCATCCCGCCGGTCACAGTTGTTGCATTCTTTCCCACTATACTGCTGTTACATAACCTCTTCAAACAACAACGCTGGACAGAGTTTTCCTCAACTGAGCCTTCATACAAACAAAAAACAAGCCAATTTCTGTTTCTGCCGATTGTTTGTCCTTACCGCTTAGCTCTTCAATGTCATCTCCTAAAAAAGACAACACATGGCTGCCCTGTCTCTGTCTCGTCACTGATATGTCCAACAGAGTCAGAAGCTGAGAGATCTGGTGGAGTGACCCCGTCTAAGGCAGCAGAGTGAGGTGCATCTGACAACCTGACGCTGTGTCCTGCTGTGATACTGAACAAGAAACCTTTCGCGTATCCTCCTGGAACTGAGCGCTGCTTCGCTGAGTAACAGCTGAGGTCTGTGTGCCAGTTTGTAGCTCTACCTTGATGAAGCGTTGCTGTATGTGGGGCTGAGGATCTGCGGTGAGCTGGTCTAATCAGGCTGAGCAGCCATCTGACCCTGACAGCCCTGTCACCAGCAGAACACTCCACAGTTAATGCTCTTAGAGAGTAGAGAGGAGCCTCAAACCCCTCACCCCAGTCTACCCTGCCTACTCCTCTCCATGCCCACTGCACCTTTCCCTCCCCTTTCCCACCAGCCACTCGGAAGAAGAGGAGCTCGACTAATACTCCTCCTTCTCTCTCCTCACCCCTCACTCCTATTCAGAGGATTACAAGGCTTCATTACATTTTGGATGTAATTGGGACACTAATGCACATCATGAACTGGAACACAAGGCAGTAACCTCTGACAGAAAGAAATTCATTTGTCCTCATAACCACCTCATAACCTCCTCATTTTGCCAACATATCTCCCTGCACCTCGGCTTCTACACCCTATTCCTCACCCTTCCCTCTCTTGAGTGACGCAAAAATAGAAACTCCTTTGCACCAGCACTCAGACTGGAGTCAAACCACTCACTAGAGGCCGGTTTACTGGCAGTAACTGTCTCTTAAAACAATACCTCCATGTTCTACCTTGAACTCTACACAATATTCCCTTGAGTTCTTTCCTTATTTCAAAGCTAACATTTGGATGAAAACGCAGTCTGGAATCCAACAGATTTCTATTGAACCTTTTGGGACTGTTTCTAAAACACATCTGCTTTATCATTCTTGATTGCAACTCCACAAGGCCACAAAGCTCAAACACAGCTGCCAGCATAGGTGTTCTCAAGCAGAGTTCTGGAAGCTTCCCTTACTATTAATCATCTCAGAGTACAGCCTCATATGACCACTCACCTATGCACACAGCCTTGAGGACAACACTTTGCCCCAGCTAAAAAAAGACGGGCCTATGTAGGAATTTTTTTGCTCTGTATCACACCCAGTTGCAGGGCATTAGCAATGAGGTACAAGAAAAGTAAGATTGACTGCCTGTGCGGATGAGTACTCAAAGCTGCATTTCTTAATAAGTAATAAGTGAAAACAATTATTTCATTCAACCATTATCTAGCCGTTATAATTTCTACTGTTGGCATCTACTGGGCATTACTATTATCAGCAATATTGATTCTGCTCATATCATTGCATCTGTAGGAATTTTTCTTCATCCTCTGTGATTATCGTCAATTATTATTTGGTTCCAATCTGAGAATCTGTTTTCAGGTCACCAGAAGTGTCTCATTGGCTGGTTTCTGGAAATGTGAGCTGACACCAAAAGGTCAAACCTCAGCCACCCACACAGTCTTGGACTACTTCAAAAGAGATCAGGGGACCTTTTTGCCTCTCCTCCCTCCCTTAAGGTGCTGTCAACATGTAACGTCTAGACTAGATCTTTTTTAACGAGTATCAAAAATGCAGGGGTAGTACCGTGCTTTGCCTTTATTAGATCCTTGCGCTGGTGAAAGCGACACTGATTCCAACGGATATGGTGATTCCTGATCACTTCTCATGTGTGGACGTATGGGACGTTGATACAGGTTATTGGAGTCATAAACAATGACCTTACCACGGGACTCACCCAGTCACACACACATGCATACACATATGCACTTACAAGCATGTAGAAACACACAGACACGCAGTTACGCCCACACAGCAAACACACACACACACACACTCACATACAGTATAGCCGTTTCCCCAGTGCTTATGGATGCATACATGTCCCTCTATATACACTGTTCCACCCTCCCCCCTTCCTTGTTTGACAACACTGATATTTTTCTTGCTTTCCACCACTATTTCAAGATTTGTTTAAGTAATTTGCAGATTGAGCAATTTGTAGATGTCTCTGAGATTTGCCACCTCCATTTCACTGCACATCCAGTGAGCATGTAACCATTGAAACCTTTAAATATTTTATCAGATAATTGTACAGACAGAGATAATTGTATCTACTTTTTTGCATGTGTGTCTGCATGTCTGAGTCTGTCACATGTGTCAGGAGTTTGCAGAAATGCAGATGGTGGAACTGATGTGAACCTTTTGGCGCAGGTGTGTGTGTAGGTAGTGATTTCTGTGAAAAAACATGAGAAATTGTGCCACTGGGATCTGAAACCTCATGAAGTATGAAATGATGTCTTGGAATAACTACAAAATTGATCTAACTTGCAGTATCTCTACTGTTAAGCTCTGAAATTTAATCCTTTTGACCTGTCCGCTGTTCTGAATGGCACCTGTTGGTCGACAGATGGTCAGGGGGAAAAAAAGGATCTTTATCTGACTTGTAATTGGCTGCTGATGTCACTGTTATAAATAGGTCAAATATGGTCCAAACACTGGTTGAAGACATTTTCTTAAACCCACTAAAAGCCACTAGCACTGCATTGTTGGTAACAAATTTTTGATACCCCCATACTCAGCTGCTGGCAATGTTCACATTACAATAAGGGATGTCCGATATTGGCTTTTTTGCCGATATCCGATATGCCGATATTGTCCAACTCTCATTTTACCGATATCGATATGTGCGCTGGTAAACGCTTCAGGAGCGCATTTTTTTATTTTATCGGTTTTAAAGCAAAAAATCCGATACCGATATTACATTTTAATGCGAATATCTCTAATCACAATATTTGGAAACTGTCCACAAAACAAAACAACTTCCCTGTGTTTTCAACAAACATTCCCAGTTGAAATTGCCCTACATGTTTTGACCACGAATTGAGGGTAAGACAATATGTAATAATGTACAAATCTGGTCCAGTTTCAAGGGGCTTTGTCAGTGGCATGATATTATTGCAATTTCTGGCGGTGTTAGGGTTACAGAGCATAATTTGGCATGCATTGATTCCCATTCTTTGTAACACTGACTTTTGCATCGGCAGCTTTTTGCAAACTATTTTCCTGTGACCTTTGTGGACGGACAATATTGGCCATAGTCTGTATTATGCCTGCAGCCTTTATTTTCGTCCATTACATACAGAGACAGACAGGTGGAAATTAATGCCAAGCGGCCTGCAGTGATATAATCAGCATGCTGAATATAACGTCTTGATCACCACGTATGTGTTATGTTGTTAATATTGATACAACACCTGCCCTGCGTCAAACAATGGCACTGCTGCTATTAAGCTGCCTTTCCATGCATCACCAGCGACAATACAGATACCACGACATTTGCCTGTGCACAACAGAATAAAATGACTATTTGAGATTCATTGTTTAAAGGAAACCCAGGAAATCTAAATTTTCTGGATTGCAAGATCAATGGATCAATGAAGTACCTATCTACCGGTACCTACAGAGATGATTCACGAGCAAAATTGTGAGCTAAGATCAGGAAGGATCTGGAATCTTTATTGTCATTACAATTGTTTTAGATGTGTTGCTAAAGATCGTTGGTGTGTAAAGTTACTGTGCCTGTTGACTGAGTTGTGTAAAAGTCTGCCCCTGAGGTTCGTTATTCAGGCACTAGTGTAAAATACGTGTTAATTCCCTGGGCAAAAATCAAGCCACTGGATATCAAAAGGAAACGATCCATCTTGTCAGTTATATCCCCCCATGGATATGAGTGTCACCTGATATGTTGTACACTATATGGTAAGAGTATTTCCCATGCATCCCACCTCTTAAGTGTTGGTTGACACTATTGATTATGGTTGTTCTAGAATTTGGATTAAATCATCAAGTCTTATTTAGATCAATAATTGTTATGAAGGTTCATACCTGTTATGATCACATGTTTGTGTTCATCACTTCCATTGAGGTAGATATATTGGGCGGTCTTTGATTGTTTCCTACCTGACTGTGACAAGTATACATCTGACAATACATCCGTCTGCATAAGGTCTGCAAGGCTCATGGGAGATTTCCTCCCGTGAGGATTTTGTTTGTACAGTTTTACCACTGAGGCTACCTGCCCTTTTATTATGTCATTGTCTCAGATGCTGACCTATGTTAATTTAGAGAAGTCAACAGTTGATGATAGCGGTTGAGAGATGTGTTAAGATATGATTTGATGCCACTTAAAAAGTAAAATACTGAACAATACATGTTACAAAAATGTTATATTACAGTAATATCGAGCCCAGGTGAGCACAATGTGGAAATGAAACTATAGGATACAATACGATGACATCTGTAAAATGCATGTTCAGTCATGTTTATCATACATTCATTTTTGCTTGATTTTTGAGTATAATTTTGTAAAACAATCATAGAATATATGTGTGCAATGTGCCTTCATCCTCACACTACACACTGTACCCTGCCGCTGTGTCATACAAGGTATCACGAAAGCATGGACACGTAGGCACAAACCTAAAAATACTCCCTCAGAAATGTCACACATAAACAATCATAAGAAAAGATTTTCAGAGGTGGAAAAATATTGACACGCAAATACAAATGAATGCACATACTAATACATACACATGTAGAAGTACACACAACAAAAACACATAAACACAGTCAAGAGTGTGGCAGGCAGCAGCAGCTGCTGTGTGTATAATTAGAAAGTTTTTGAAAGCTGAGAGTCAGACTGCAGGGCTTTCACCTGCGGACTAACTAGTTACCATGGCAACCAGTCAGGATGACATCACAACTTGACTTCACTAAAGCTGTCTAGTATGATTTACTGTAGATCCCCATTCTCATGCTGTTACCAGTCTGTGGGTCACTTGGTACCTGGCCGCAGAGACATTCCTTTTCCGTTTTGATTATAACACTGGTAAAAACTAAATCTATTGTTTAAGTTTTCTGTGGCTGTTTGTGGATAATTTTGATGTGCTGAATCCAAAAATGAAGTTTGATTTGCTTAATCAGGTCAACTTTTTAAAATAAACTTAATATTTTTTGACATTTTTGTATACATGTACAGGTATTTTCACATCATATGATTCAAAATTCTTACATATTTCTGGCAATTGACAAGTTTTGAAGATTTTGCATGTGCCAACTTGTAACTAATTGTTTTTTGTTTGTTTGTTTGTTTGTTTTTTGATATACATTACATGTAAATTACATGACTTCAACTAGGAGATCTTGCAAAAAATAAGCCTGACAATAAGCCTGCAACATCTGCAGTGAATACACCAGTGTTCTGGACATGAATCTAGTTGCAAGTTCCATAAAGCATGCTTACTATGCTTATTTTGGTATCAAAGTTAGTGACCACAATAAAGCTTGGGCGCCACACTTGGTACGCAAGTTACGTACCAAGTATCTGCATCAGTTGACCAAAGGCAAGAAAAGAAAAGAAAATAGATACACTTAATTATTCCTCTGAAAGAGAAATCACATAGTTTTCACTCTTAAAAATACATACATGGAGGTATGCACACCATGTCATGCATTGAGGCAGGGTCCAAAGAGTGAGGGGGCTGCCCACTCTGAAAGGACCCCTGGGCTGGACAAGGACACCTCTGTAGTGCCCAACTAATAGTAGTGTCACCCCACAAGAGGAAGTTTGGAAGTTTGTCTGAAGTTTTGAATTCCCATGGTTTGGACAACGAACCATGTCACTGACTGCTACTTCTGCACTACTGATGTGTCTGAGATGAGAAGAGAGAACCGAAACAGCCTGAAGTATCCTGATCTTGAATCAGCATGTTGTCCTGTTGTTCTCTATGATTAAATTCCGATACATGTCTTTGGAGAACTTCCTGACATCAATGACGAGGATTTCTCTGTTTGATTAATACGTTCTGTTTGAAAATCATCACTTTTTCTAAAACCGTTTTTGCATGAGAAACATTAACAAAAATGAACTGATAATGTCACAAGAATGTAATCAATTTCATCAGAAGATAGGATTTTTCTCAATCAAATTAGAGTAAAAACCAAACCTTAAAATAATTGTCATTTTTTGATTTAGCAAAGCGAAATGGTCCTAATTCAGTTGAAAAAACATGGACAATTATTGTTTTTACCTACCCAGTGTTATCTGAGTCAGCACGGTGTCTTATTTTGATAGATTATCGGATTCTATCTGTTACATCAGCCTAGGATTCACTCCTTATTTACACGTAAAATCGCCTGTCTCAGTCCCCAGACTAGTGATGGGAATTCCGGCTCTTTTTAGAGAACCGGCTCTTGTGGCTCGGCTCACTGAAAAGAGCCGGCTCTTTCGGCTCCCAAATGGCTCTTCAGATTTTTTGGTGCTTAAATTAATTTATTAACGACAAAAATGTAAAATAATGCGCAAAACTAATTACTTGTGTAAAAAACTTGCAGTATATCAAATGTTAGTTGTAGAAAAACACTTTTATTAATGTAAGTACGTAAGTAGGATGTAGTGGCACAGGATGTCCAGCTGTCAGTTGTTGAACAAACTGCTGCGGCTTTGTTAACCCTCTCTTGCAGTGAAGCACGCTCTCTGTCATACAGGCCTGGGATGATTTTATGGGAGAGTGTTTTCCTGCTTGGAATTGCATACATTGGATTGAGTGCATGAATAAATCCTCTGAATCCTTTGTCATCAACAAGTGAAAATGGATGAAAGTCACATGCAATCATTTTGGCCAGTTCTTCATC
>OMPJ01009859.1:4802-16428 GCA_900312935.1 Carapus acus
CTGTGCTCCCGTCTGTTTAAATAAAGCAAAAAAAAAAAAGCAGCAAAAGCTCCGCTGCGTTTGAGGTTTAGAAATACCTGAGAAAACATAGCTTCTGCCGACGCTACCGCGCTATTTGATCAGTAGAATAGTTTGACCACTTAAAAGCTATTTGATTTAGAAAACAGCGACGTAACGACCACGCTACTGAGAAATGTAGTTCAACTAGTAACGTCGCTACTTGTAACGCCGCTACTGCCCAACACTGCTTTTACATTCGCGCTTCTGTCACTTCTACCGACGTGTGTTTGTCGCCGCAGCTTGAAGTACACGTATCATACTTACCCACGCATCCAAAGTTTCATACTTCCCAAATATGCTGAAAATAATTTTTAAATTGCTCATGTTTGTTCCGTGACGAAGCGTGACGGGGGCAACAGTACGTAAACAATCCGGAGTGGAACTAAACGCTTTGGCGCGGATTGATATGAATGCAGGAAGTTCAACTCTGAGACTCTGATTTCGCAGCGGTCCGTTATTGATAGCTAACGTGACCAATAACGGCCAATCAGAACCGAGCATTCACACATGCCGTGTAATAACTGCTGTTATTTCTAAGCGGGAGGGGGACGCGCCTGACAACACTTAGCGCCTCGATTTAAAACGCCGGCCCAGACTGGCACCCCGCGTGGGCCGTGAGGTGCCATTATGTGGTGAGCGGGGCGTCGTTTCGCTGGGTGTCAGCTGGGCGGTTTGCTTTACCATGTATGGAGCACGTGCATGTGTGTTCTGTTTGTTTACGCACAGTCCAAGTCGGCGATTGGACCAGCCTGACCGAACAGTACACCGCGTCCGTCCGCCCCATCGCAGTCCACCGTGTTCTTAAAGGCTGGAACAAAACTGAAAAAAAGGGAAAAAAAAACCCTCCAGATTGCTAATTGCCGCCTCCTCCTCTTCCTCTTCAACCACCAAACATCAAACCCCCTCAAACCACGGAAGTGCTAAGCACCACTGCGGGGCACGAATGCGGCCATCTTGGCCTCAGACTCCGAAATAGACTCGGTGTGACTAAAACCGCTTTCCCCTGGCGGCCCGCCCGCCCAAGTCTGCCCACGGTCACAGACCGTGGGATCCTCCCGTCTGCCCTCTTGTTATTCTCCCTCCTGCATATCCACCCGTAGGTGTTGCCACAAGCACGACTGCTGCTACGGAGACGCGGAGCGTCTCGGCTGCCACACCAAAACCGCCGGGTACCGCTGGACCTGCGACGACCAGGAGGCAGAATGTGGTATTTACTCATTTATCTACCAAAGCGTATTCACATCCATCCACATGCTGCTGCTGCTGCTGCTGGTTTATTTTCTGAAAATCATCAACAAGCTGCGTTTCAAGAAGCCCAAACTGAGGCTGTGATTACACATTTCCTCGCGGTTTCCTTACCTCCACGCTCGAGGTGCTTCTTAAAAAAAGAGTAAACACGCAGCAGGAATTGTGGGAAGGAGCTTCTGGTTTATATCCTATATTTTGCCGGGGCTTAATCTCGCACGGCGCGCAGCAGCGTCTGATCTCAAACAGCCACGGGCTTAATGAGGCTCACTTTTAAAACCCGGGCTCCGCCGAGGCTGTTAAGAGGAGGAAGTTTCTTAACAATCCGCCAATTAAGCGAGGAAAACTTCACAGAAACTACGCCGGCTTCATCCTTCTCTGCCACTTTCTGCTCTGTCGCCGCCGCCGCCGCTGCGATTTTCAAACACCATTCAGACAAATTAACAAAAGGGAGAGCGGAACGCCGGGAGTTCCGACCGTGGGGCGGGGGAGGGAGGGAGCGAGGGAATCGCACTTCATCGCCTCGCGTGGAGAGGCGCGCGCGGACATGTCGAATCTACTTCTTCTCTCTTTTGCAGATGATCTGAAGGACAAATGCGAGAAAATGATTTGCAAGTGTGACAGAGAGGCCGGGAAATGCATGAGGAAATCCCGATTCAACCGGCGCTACGCGCTCTGGCCCGACTTCCTCTGCGGGAGCACGCACCCCACCTGCAACATTTACTGACGACCCCCACATTTCTGGATGCCTTGTTTGGATTTTCATAATAAAAGACGTTAAACTCTCAGCTACAACTGGTCTCATTCTGTTCCAAGCCAAGCAAAAGAGATATAAAAAAAATTCATTCGAGTTCAGTGTGATAGCTTGTCGGATTCACACAGTGGTCAGATAACTTAGTAGATATCTCTGGCGAAACCAAGCCAAGCCTGAGTCAGAAGGTCAAAGGTTAATCAGGCTGAGAGGGATCAGATGGCCGTTGCTCACAGCAGCACCTTTGTCGAGGATTCTTTGAAACACGGAGCGGACACGCCAACATCTCTGCTCCGCCTACAACAACTTGGAAACTCTGCTGAGGCCCAACAGCTACTGGAAGTTTCCGCTCTCAACTTGTCCTCAAAATCTTCCCCGTGAAATATCGACGCCACGCCGCCGTCGCAATAAAATTCCAATTTTAGTTGCAAGGCAACAAACTACTCCCTTTAAGAAACAGACGACTGATTCACTACTCATTTTGACGCTTAAGCCCTGAGTCAGCGTGTGCGTGAGTGTGTGTGCGTGAGTGTGTGTGTGGGAGGAAATCCCTTCAAACACACTGCCTTAGTAGGCGTTGTTGGTTTCCATCTGAAGGTTACAAATACTGGCGGCTCGGTGGCACAACGCGGTTTGTGTGCTTAAAGGGAATTGCTCAAAGTCTGGCGAGGGAGTGTGAGGGCTACACCCTGAACCGCGTGACCCCCCTGCTGGCTAATGTATGGAGAAGCTTGTGTCTGCGGCTTTCGGGGGGTCTGTGGCCGCCCTTTTGTGGGAGCGTGGCAGATTTAGGGGCCCATATTTCCTGGCTCGCTACATCAAATCATCTTGGAATCTCAAGATCTGATTCAAGGGTCGGCAACCCAAAATGTTGACAGAGCCATATTGGACCAAAAAAAGTAAAAAACAAACCTGCCTGGAGCCGCAAAAAAATTTAAAAGCCTTATGTAAGCCTTATTAATGAATCAAATATTTATTCTTAACATTTTTACAGCATTGGAAAACGTTAAGAATCTTTGTGTCACATTTTTCCTGCCAGAAAAACCATATTAAAACAAAAAAAAAATACATTTTTCACATTTTTATCCATTGTCACACATTTTTGAGAATTCCCCAGGAAGCCACTAGGGCGGCGCTCAAGTGCCGCATGCGGCTCCAGAGCCGCGGGAACCCCTGATCTGATTAAATATGGTGTGTGTAGCCGTCAGCCCAGCTGCTTGTTCACCAAAATTAGCTCACTGGCCATTGAGCACGAGGGGCATGCGGGCGTAGTGCATATTTGATTATTAATACCACTGCAATTTAAAAAACAATAAACAAAAAAACCCCACACATTTTATTATCTTCAGTGGAAATAGCTTGTACTTTTTGGGGAGCAATGGGCTGTTTTCAGGGTTTCAGCATTGAACTGGCAACCTTACTTTCCACACGACCACTTTGTTTTGCACTTGTATTTCACGGTTTTGCAATTTTTCTAACCTTCTTCGTCTTAAATGTCTGTCAAATGAAGAGCGTTGCTTCCTCGGACGCAGTTCAGGGTGAAAGTACAGTACGTGTTACACACCGCACAGTACGCAACTGGGGGAGGGAGAGATCGTACCAACACAGCTCAGGGACGACTGGGACGGGACGCAGAGAGAAAATTATCACAGAAATGATTATAAACTGTTGATTAGCGTTATCGCTACGTTACCTAAAAAGCCTGGGAGACAGTTACGTAAACAAGTGTGTGCATGTGCGTGTGTGTCCTCCCTCCGAATGCTGAAGCAGCCATTACCATCCTCTCGCTGGGAGTAAGGAGCCCCGTCATTACATCACTGAATTGCGGTTTAGCCACGCCGAAATATGGAATTTCCCCATCAGGATAAAACACTGTGCTTAGTGCGAATAAACAGTGTTACCGCAGCTTTGCTTTTAACGCCATCGTGCCTGTAATCGCAGCGAGCCAGCGGCTCCTGGCTGTTTACACCCCGAGTCGCCCGCTTGAAATCGCAGGAAATGAGCGCGTGGCCGACAATCAGTGCGAGCGGAGCGAATGGAGACGTGAGAGAGGGAATCTTACCTCGCTAAATACTGCCTGTGGTTGGTGGAAAATTGGACAGTGCGGAATGAGCCGATCTTGATTTCTCTCCGTTGATTGTGATTGCCGGCTTCTCCTGGCAGCGTTCTGCGCGACGTTGGAGGAATTCGTCCTCAACCGGGTTCTTGAATCATCTGCTCGGCCGCCCGAGCGGAGGCCTGCCGGTCCGCGGCGCCGACTCCGCTTCAACCTGACGCACAAACCGAACAATGGAGGTCAGAGTTATGTGTTTGCAGGGTGGAGCGCCATTGTTGGGCTGTTGGGACTGAGCAGATTTGGGGCGGTTAGCTGTTCATTTTTCAATCGCTACTTTCAGTGAAGAGGCCCTACATTGTATCAGTCCGACAGAAATATAGAAAATGTTGTATATTGAGGGGAATGTACGCGAAACAGCCTCCCTAAATTACTCTGGCACATTACAGAATCTGGCTTGGTTCGGCGTCTAAATCACAATAGCAGCGCCTGTGCCAACAATGAAGCCAGTGCCCAACCTTGCTGCCAGTAATGTGTGTGTGTGTGTGTGAGAGAGAGAGTGTGTTTGCCTGTCTGGCTCCTCTCTCTATTTCCCGGCAATCCTTCCATATTCTCATGTAAACGACACCTCAGGGCTATCGGTACACACGCATCTTTCCGACAACATTAAAATCCCGACTGGCGTCCATCTTTAAAGCGTCTTTTGTTTGGCGCTTAGCGAGACTTCGTTGAGGAGACGTAGTCGAGCCGGGACGAATGCTTGAAGGTGAAATCGCTAGGTGGCGAGTGGCCTCTGAGCCACGCTCAGTGAGTGTAGACGGGCGCGGGCGCGTTCCCGTCAGTGTGGGCGAGGACACACACTGTTCATCAGTTTGTGACCATCTGCTGTTATGGTTGGGATACTTCTAAAAGTCGGGTCAAAACGGGAAGATGAAAACTTTTTCTGAGAGGATACGACCGCGACGTTCGCACGTCGGCGGCGGCGGCGGCGAGCGTGTGACGCCAGGAGCTGCGGCGGAACGGCAGGCTTCTCCTTTTAAGGTCACCTCCAGAAGTTATTGGTCCAGACGCAGCGCAGCTTGGGTGCCAGTCCCAAAAGGTGTCCGCGAAAAAGGCACCGATATGAAATAGGAAATAACAGTTATGACATTGGTGGCGATCTAAAAAAAACATCAGCGGTTGCGGCCCAAACTATTTAGTGGGCCGCTGATAATTAGATTACGCGGTGACGTCTGACGTCTTTCCAAACGTGAGACATTTGGCTTTGGCGTTTCGCCGCGTGCCTCTGTAAATTTAGCCATCTTTGTTCAGGAATTTAGAAAATGAAATGTAAACGCCCTCTAGACGTCAAGTACAAGCACATTAGCAATATTTGCTCCGTGGGACTGTGCAGACCCTAAAAAGTGTCAACGCTGAAGAGTCACGTCGTTTATATCGGAGACAACCTACTGCTGCTTATTAGTAGATGTCAATCAAAATTGACAGTTATGGGGTATTTTCAGGGTGAGTGTCTCCCAAAGGAAATGAAATGGAGGTGTGTGCAGCCCTTCTGGTACTTCCGCGACAACTTAGATTTGTTTGTGTGTGAGGGGAAAACTGCTGGCCGTGTAACAAAGAATAACAAATCTAAGCGCAAAGATGGTGAAGGCAGCCCTCTCTGCCACCTGGGTCGCATCGTAATGGCCCGAGGTGCCGATTTCTGTGTTATCTCCTGTTTTTCTCGCCGGGATTCGGGCTGGGGCGGACGGTTGCTGCTCTGCAGTAATTTGGTTGGGCTGTGCAGCAGGACGGCTGTCAAGCCTCGTGTCCAAACCCGTGCAGAGCCCAACTGTTGCCTGCCAACAATCATGGTTCAGCCTACAAACAGCCACTTCACCAGATGGGGAGGAGAGAGAGACAATGCAGTGCAGCATGGTGATAATAATGTGAAATTGGGATTCTAATGCGTGTGTTGCCCTGGAAACCAAACCAGCACATTCAGGTGACTTCACGCCTATACATATACATGTTACATCATGTGTCATTTTTCAGCTAAAATGTATTCAGGAACATTGGAAAGTGAAATATTCCACATTTTTGCAGATATCCACTGTCGAATGGAACCGACTTTAAATTCCAGTGTGTCGATTTGGTTCCATTTCATATCAGAATGGGGAGTCGAGTTGTCCCGAGTTGAGTCATAGTCTCGGAGTGCACCGGTGAGGAAAAGACAGTCGCCAGGACTTGGCGAGGCAACAGCAACCCCTGCTGCACCACTGGCACCGCCAAGTGTTCTCATTTATAATGCACTTTGCACACATACTCACAGTGAGTGTAAAGTAAAGGCAATAGGGGCTCCTCAAATAGAGGCATCAGATCTCTTCAAGTCTACAGTTAAAGGTATGATGCTTTTTATACATGAAATGTGAGGGTATTAGGTTGGACTATGTAGTTTAAGCTGCCTTTAACTTTAATGACAACACCGTGACCCGAGTCCACTAAAAGGCACGGACGGGGTTCGAACCCGCGATCTTCGGTTTACGAGACCGACGCCTTACCACTTGGCCACCGCGCCTGCGCTAACTCATGACGTACACGCTTTGTAAACCCTCTTCTTTCGGTTTGACTACACCATATATGGTAGTGTAATGTTCCCTACCGGCCACAAGAGGGAGCTGTTCGCTTTCGCGTGTCCCCGGCGGTTTGAATTGTGATGATCTGCCGCTACAGGCAGAGGTCTCCCCTGTCCTTGCCCTTGCTTCTGCTCGACAGGGATTTAACTAAATTACAACTATTAACTTTTGAACAGCTGACAGGCACAGCGGCGCTTGATCAAACTACAATCTGACGGTTTGAATCTTAATAGTCAATAATGTTATCCAAAATAAAACAGACAATTTCTGACTTTTGAGGTTCTATTTTACTGGAAATCAAGGCATGCAAATTTTGAAATTGAAATTTTTTACAAATCTGTACGATATAAATGGTCATAGGACCTCTTTGTTTGTATATTCTATTCTGCAGATGATAATGAAATTTGAATCTGGTGCTGAAAGGTCCAAGAATAAAAATAATTTGGAATCATCCTGTGGCACCTGGGAAAATTGAAATGCCAAATCTGAGATCATAACCTCGAGATACTCAATGACTCTGACAATACTGCAAACATAAAAAGGTAAATCATTGATAAATCTTACGCGGCATGTGAGAATACCAATAACCGCCTAAGCCAGGCCGACCCCTCAGATATCCCAGAGATCCACAAGTCTGTTTAAATTTCTTTTTCCGAGTGATGCAATATGCATGAAGCCAGAACCGAGCTTTTCACGGTTGCTCTTTTCAAAACATCAAAGATGAACGGTCGCCTACGGGGCTTCTTTTGGATCAGATGTCCTACAGGCTGTTTGAAAAATGAATAAGACTCATTTCCATTGGGAATGAGTTTGCCAGGAAAACTGCAGATGCGGAGCGCTCACCTTGGCCTGCGCGGAGCCAGTCTTCAACAGAATGGAAGAAAGGTTCCTCTGCTACGCATCACACATCCGGAAGGTGACACCAGATGACTCACACCTCAAAATGTGGCAGATTGTTTCTGTATTCCAGCTATTTCTGACATTTCACTGAGCCTCTACTACAAATAACTAACAAGAGAAGCGATATAACAAGCAGCTGAATTTGCAAGACAATAAAAAAAATTCTTTGCAACACCATAGAAATGACTGCAGGTGATTTTGTTGTGTGATAATTGCGATTGTTGAGGGATTGAACATTGGTGGATAGCTGCTTTGTGTACGAGCGCAGATAACAGCTGCTCGGCTTGATTCCTCCAATTGATTTAATTTTGCCCCCAAGCTGCGCAGTAATTGCTGAGAATGCAGCAGTGAAATGAATAACTCAGAAAATTGATCCTTTAGAGAATATGTGGGATCACTCCTGCTGCAAGTATGCCTTGTTTTTTTTTTTTTTTTCCCCTTTTTTTTTTCCATCACAGCACCTCTTTCAGCAATCACGTGTTCCTGGACAGTGTGGGAAATAACAACACTCCCTGAGAGAATACTGGGAAACATCAGGGTAGCTGTGCTATAATAAATTATGTATTAATCCGTGTTTTCCATGTGTTTGGAATCTGATGTTTTAGTGCAGGAACTTTCCAATCAATGAGCCTGTACATAGATACTGTACATATTCATAATTTATTTGTGGGACATATGAGACATACAGTGCTATATCTATGGCAGACTGTAAACGTATCTTGGTTGGATTCTAATAAATCCAACTACATTGAGTGTGTATCTATGAAATGGCTCACGTGGTTTTAATTACAAATTAATTATCGTGGTTTTAATCAAACTGTGTGGTGCTGATTGAATTGCACAATGGGTGCAGCCCACTGTGCTGCCTGCAGAGCGGAAAGAATGGTACTCAAACTGTGTGGCACTGTTGGTTTCTAAAGATAATTGGTGTAGGAATGAATTTGGGACTTAATGCATTGATTTTTTCAAAATAAGACAGGTACAACCAGTAGTGTGAATATCAATGTTTGTGACATTGGTTAAAGAAAACTGGAAAAAGCAGCGTTTGCTTGGAAACTCCTCCTTAACAGGCCTGTCCTGCTCACAGCTCACATTTCAAACCACTTCTTTGGACTTAAAATCAACAAACAGACGTCTCAGCGATGTCAAGCGAAAATTAAGAGACAAAATTTATTCTGGTCCTGGCAAAAGGAGAGAGGCAGTGTTGCAAATGGCGCAGCTTGGGGGAGAAAATGGGTCATTGTGAGGGAGGTTTGCGGGATCTGACCCGGGCCACGACGAGACGAGCGAGTGTGAAATCACGTTGAAAGGTACGCAGCTGATGAGGCGACACAACAAAGGCAATAACACGTCGGCCCGCTCGCTCCGTCTTATTTTCCCACATCTATCTCCTGCTCTCTACACATCCATAAGCTCTCTAACTTGTATTTACAAATTGCAAATGTGGCACTTCGCCGGCGTGGAAAAATTTCAGGAGGAAATTGAAGTATCCTCTTCTGACAAACTGCTGTTGATCATTTTGCTGCTCTTAATTGCTGTTGCGGCCTCATTATCTATGTGCCGCATAATGTGAACTCAATAATTAGGCGCTGTTGGGTCTGTTACCATAGCTACAACACCACAGACTGCAGACAATCATCTGGTCCCTCGCTCCTCCAATGGGGTTGCGCGGCTGACGCTGCGATGTCAAGCAAAGATGCTCATCTTCCAGCGAGACACGCGGAAGACACAGAAACAAGTCCGTACGTGGGACAAACTCCCGGCGCCCGGTTATGGCAGACGACGGAAACAGGATCCCACGGCCCGCGCGGCGGCACGGGGTAAGAGCAGCTTCCATTTTGAAATTCAACTCCCCTTATTGTGCGTTGAAAGTGCTCGGCAGAAGAAAAACAGTCACAGTAAACAAGATACGTCTGAGCTCTCGGCGCTTTGAAGGCGTAGAAGGGAAAAGGATGCACCAAAACAGGGGGTGTCACTCTAAACAAAATGCCCTCCTTGGATCAAGAGACGTAAAAGAGAGCCTTAGAAACTCGTGGAAACAGAGACAGCGGCTGCCAGAGGCAAGTGTTGGTTGAAGTAATGTCACCGGAAATTTTCAGGAAAATACTCAGTAACTAAAAAGAAGCTGTTGTGATTTGGGAAACTTGACACAGCTCAAGTTCTCAAGTTCTTCCTCTGGTGTTTGTCAGAGTAAACATTTAATTTTGTAACTACTTACACATATGTGGCCTTTCTCAAACACATGGACTCAAATGTCCTCACCACCAATGCCTGATTTTAAGTCTATTTTTATTCAGTAGGGGTGCTTTGAGGCCAGACGTGCTATAAACCAAAGGCCCGGCGACTGAGCGAATATTTGTTTTCCTCAACGTCCGCATCTCTCAGAAAAAAAAAAGTAAATGTCAGCTAGCGGCGCGAACAAGGGACAACAGCCAGAGCGGCATGTCGAAGCAGCCCCCCTGCTGGGCGGCCCAGCAGCCCGTCGATATGTTTGATGCCGCTGGATGGAAAATCAGAGCCCCTCCTTCCCCCCCCCACAGCAACAGAGAGACTGGGACAAGGGGGATGAGAGGGTAGACTGGGAAGACCCGTCGCCGGATGGACTCTGTTATGATTAAAGATGGCGGCAGTTCTTGCTGCAGACTACGAAGGAATATCCTCCGTCGATAGAGAAACGGAGGGAGCCGACGACTGCCTCTCGGCACAAGCGGATGTCCAAGATCTCCAAAGCGAGGTAAATCTGACATTTAGCAGCAGGTATGATGTTGGCTTATCAGTTGCCGGGGATGAAAGTGGCGTTTACCAGTAAGTTCCCGCTCTATTGTTTAGCGCTCCATTATGTCTCGGCGACTTGTCGTTGTGCACGTCTGAGCCACGCTTGTTTTCTCCTGTCCGCCTCATCTGAAGCGAAAGCACGTCATTCGATGCGACTCCTCAATGTCTGATGACCACGGCGCCGATGACCATCGTAGACTAAAACCTCCTCAATTAAATGTTCATTGTTCGTGCCGGCAGACGATTGAGGGCACTTTGGCTATTAGCTACATGCTAGCAGATGTCGCCATTGTGTCGTTACGGAAAATATTGTCCTCTATGAAAGATCTTTCTCCTCTCACGGTTTTGTGAGCAACATGGTGCTCCGTGAGCTGGAAGATCTAAGAAAATAAAAATGAAGTCTGCAAATTGCTAAATCCTGTGTGGCTAATCCACTCAAGAGCTTGTTAGTCATGATACATTCAGCCAGGACAAAGGACATCAGCGGGACTCCTGAATACATTCTCTGTCTTTTTAACTCTCTACAACAATTTACGGTCCTGGGATAAACATTTTCAAAGCATAACTTGTAAGCCACCCCTTTTCGCTATGTCATTATCAGCTTCCAAGCATGTAATAACATGATTTTGGCTTTAAATGGGTTTCATCAGTGTAGTAGTTTCTCTTTTTAAAGGGATTTGAATGAATCCAAAGCCATGTTGATCTTGGTTCTGTTTTTTATCTTTATTTTTATGTCAGCAAAGTACTTGACGAGGACCAATTTGAAGACTAGAAATGTCCATTGTGCTGGCGTAGAATGGGTGCATTCATTTTAATGTCTTAATGGCCCTTTGTTAATCAAAGAATCCTCAGCAAAGATAAGCCTATTTCAGCCCGGGCCTATAAGGGAGCGTAAATCCACACTGACAGGTGGAACAAAGACGGCCGACGGCATGAATTGGGAGATATGGCAACACTTATCTGGTTACATCTGACAGAGGAGTACAGGACTGAAAGTGTTTTCCGATCTTATCTTTATCAAGAGAACGACTTAAGCCTTGCTGTCATGAAACAATATCACCGATAATCGTAGAAATCAGTGCTTGCAGGGTCTAACGACGAACCACAAAGCTCAACTCTGACTGAGACTTTGATGATTCCAGCAGTGAGCTTGTCTGGTTCACACACTCACTCCTGGGAGCGGATCTGAACACTGTCTGGCGCTGTTTTGTGGGGCCTGCGGAGCACTGT